>CAUYLG010007700.1:0-23798 GCA_963573385.1 Cacajao melanocephalus
GTATCTGCCCAAAGATATGCCCAGGTTGATGCTTGAAACCCAGGGCTGGCTGTGGTGATGTAGGCACCTGCGGGAATCTGGTCTGCGGGTTGCAAAGATAGTGGGAAAAGCATAGTATCTGGGCCAGATAGCTCTGTCCCTTAGGGTATAGTAGTCTCTCATGGCTTCCCTTGGCTAGCGGAGGGAGTTCCCTGACCCCTTGCACTTTCTGGGTGAGGTGATGCCCCACCCTGCTTCTACTTGCCCTCTGTGGGCTTCACCCACTGTCTAACCAGCCCCAATGACGTGAGTCAGGTACTTCAGTTGGAAATGCAGGAATCGCCTGCCTTCTGCATTGGTCTCGCTGGGAGCTGTATATAGGAGCTGCTCCTATTTGGCCCTCTTGTTCGGGAATTCCTACATTATCTTGCAACAGATGCCACTCATGTGCAATCCAAAGAGGTCAATTACTAGCAAATCTCTAATGATCTCGAATCACCATGAAACAACCGAAGAAAATACCCAGATTTGAAGACAGATAGAAATAGGGTACAAACCAATTTACAGAAATGGAACTTAACCCTTAGAGGAATGAAATGAGCCTTCTACATATTCATTTCTATCTTATTAATTATTTATGTAAGAAGGGAGCTTGTCACTTGAAGCAACATTTTACAAGCCAATAAGTGCATATATTTTTAATTCCCTTTTTCTGCAGGGAACGGTATATCTCTGAGAGGGAGAGAGAGAAAATAAAAGCTGTAAACATTGAAGTTTCGTTCCTTTTATATTCATTGTTCTTGGCAGCTGTGGTTAAGTTCAACAGTACAGGTTTCTGAACAAGGCAATCTTGCAGTAAACACAATAAGAGTCGATTTATCTCTCATAAATGCTTATGTCTAACTCTCATTAATATTAATGGAGTGGCATACAAGCATTGAGGTGATAATAGACTCCCATTTAAATCCATTTGTATTCATGAGCTTTTTTTTTTTTTAAAGGTTACTTTTCAATGCTTCCTCTAAAAATGAGAGTCAATTATCTTCAAAGATATTTCAAACATAGCTAACTAAATAAAGTAAGAACGCAATTCAAGTTTGTTTGCACAACATTTCCATGGAAAACTTGACAGTAGATTGACTTACTCCCTCCCGAAAATCGTCTTCATTTGCTCTGTTAATTTGTGTACGGCACATTAAGTAGAAAGTATCATGATTTCTATTTTCTGCTTCTGTTAGTCTTTGTAATCCGAATTTGACATATTGTCCTCTGGCAATCTGTCTGTGGCTAAATTCATAAACTCGGCTTCTCAAGCTGGTAAACCTAACCCTTATTCTTTTTTGGTGGGGGGTGGGGGATGGGCAGTGGCTCACTTCGCGGTGGACCACCCGCCCACTCCCAAGATCCAACTATAAGCTTTTTATACATCTCCTTATTCTTAAAAATCATACTGGAGCATTAGAATATTGAAGGCTAGAAACTTTTAATAAATCTTATGTTCAGAAAATAGACTTTCTATTTGATAAATAATTTATCTTTTTACTATTAATTACTGATTCCATGGAAACACTAGTAATGAAGAAGAGAGTAATGAAATAGTGGGTAACTAGTAATAAAGTAACTAATAATGAAGGAGAGATGGAAAGGGAACGTCAGTGTTGCAGACAATTTACATTTTTATGCAACCATTGCGCTTATAAAGAGGAACAAGGCAATGGGATGAAGAAAGGGGGAGGGATGATGGCTAAATTCACTTTTGCAGCCTCAGTGATAAATCTTTTGGATTTTCTTATTAAAACGTTACTTTATGCCTTTAAGAGAAAACCCTAACATAGTTTCAGAACCTAAATTGAATAATAATTCAAAAATTCCTAAAAACAAAACACATTAAATAAAAGAGGGAGCACACAGTTCCTTCTCATCAAAAGAACTAAGCTGAACCATTCAATTCAATAAAACATTAATATGTATTTTTCTTGGACAGGCACATGGCTGAGCCTTGATGAAAAAAATAAGTATGACTTATGATAGTGCGAGGTCTCCAGAGATTTATAATCTAGATACGAGGGAAAATGTGTACCCAGACTTGCAACTGTAGTTTACAGTTTAAGACACGTGGCTTTTCTAAGGCTAAACACAGCAGGAGGAATAACATAGTGGAATAAAATACATGTTACCCATCCGTTAGAGATCTACATTTATTTATGGAGCAGAGAGAAACGATACAGTGAACACAGTTCTAGGAAATACACATTGTATAATAATGCAAATTGGACCAAAAATATTTGTCACTATATACATTTTGGTACACACACACACACATACGCACAATATGCCATTAATTGCATTTATTTCTTAAGTTTTTAAATACATGTGAAAATTCACTGCAATCTACAGAGTACCTATGGACACTGATTTACTAGGAATATTAGAGGTTAGATTTATTAGAGTAAATGGAAGTGATGGGTAGAATCAAACTCTTGAATATAGGCTCAATCTGTTATTTTTTGGGTTTTACATGAATTAGGTCATTTGTCAAGACATAGCAGAGTTAAATTATATAAAAGTTTAAAAACTTTCTGTTTTTAAAGCTGTAATAGACAGCTATCAGGTGGGAAGACCCTGAGAATGAATATAACAAAGGAAAAGTTTGCTGAGAGAGAAGGGAAGAGTCAGACTGACAGAGTCCTAATGATGACACTGAGTTCTTGAATCTAGTGGACCTGAATCTAGATTGATCCCTAGACCTTTCTAGGGATGTGAGCACATTCCCTTTATCACTTAAGCTAGTTGAAGTTGATTTATTCTTTATTCATAATTAAAATAGCCCTAGTAAGGGCAGCTAATACATTATTTTTATATATGCTAATTATAAAATATATGTTAATGAATAAATGATTGAATGACAATAAAAAGCATGATTTGACCCTCAGTATAATTTTGATACCTGATTGGAACAAAATGAACACCTTTACAGTTTTGAATAGTCATTATAAATATGGTATATATATTTGAGTTTTCCTAGTTCTTTAATGTCTTTCAACAACATTTTGTCATTTGCTATTTAGAAATCTCACACATTTTTTGTTAGATTTATTTCTTGGTAATTTAAACATTTTAGAATATCTTTTCACATGTACATTTTAAGCTAATTTTAGGTGGTGTCTGTAAGTTAAATTGACCTTTGTGTATTTACTCTAAAACCAGAAATTTTGCTAAACTCGTATTAATTTGAATTGGTAGAGTATTTAGGTTTTCTGCGAAGAAATCTTACACTCTACAAAACATCTTTTATGCTTTTCCAATCATTGAGTATCGTATTTGTGGAATGCCTTTTTTGGAGAAGGTTATGAAGATGCCCTTTTTCAGTTTAAGGATTTTCTTTCAATTTTTGGCTTTCTATAAGATTTCTATTTTTTCCTTTTTAAAAATCATGAGTGGATACTGAATTTCATAAAATACCCTTTATATCCTTAATGATTATATTTTTTCCCTATATTCTGTTAATGTAGTGAATTGCCTTAATAATTATTCCAGTTTTTAATCTTATTTAGCTGTTATATTAACCTATACATAGGAGTTTTCAGATTTTCTATTTCTTGATTAAAATTGTTATTTTTTTACACTATGAGATATGCAAAAAAATCTCATGAAGAAAATAGGCAATACATTTTAAACCTTTGATTTAGTGAAAAGTACCTAATTAAAAGATAAATGATTAAAAGAATTAATGAGCTTTTATAGTGAGAATTAGAGGTAGTCATAATAAAGTATCTAATTTGGAAAAAATAAGGGTAGTATAGATATTGTAGGCTGAGCTGGGTTATAGTAGCAGGAAAACTTAAGAATTAGAAAAAAACTAACAGAAACAAATAAAATTTTGGTCAGAGAATATTTGAGTAGCCTTTTGATAGTTAGCATGGCTAAAATGCCAAATCATAACTTTATCTTGTGCTGGGCTCAGAAAATGATACCCCAAAGTATAGCACTTTGGCATGCTAAGTGCTTTGAGTTAGAAGAGAAACAAGGTCTCTCTGACCTTCTCCTACCCTTCTATCTTTCATTTATTTATCCCTCTAGACACAGGGAAGGACTCTGTCTGAACTTCTGTTACCTGACTAAAGATAGGTCTTCCAAAGTGGAACTCAATTTTCTCCTCAACAAGTCTCCTCCCTGGGAATCTCATTAACCATACCACAGGATCAGAAACTGAAGATCAGTGCCAGATCCAGACAGATTTTGTCCAGGCTATACCTATTCATCTTCCTCCCAGATCATTTATGGTCTCTTAAATTGCCTGCATACCCTGTCTATTCTCCCCTCTGAAGAGAGTATATACGCTTCTAGATCTCACTGGGTTTTTGGGGTATTCCATTTTCTTTCTGTGATCTTCCATGTATGTGATAAATTTGGATGCCTTTTCTCCTGTTAATCGGTCTATTGTGTATTTCACAGACTCAATTATCAGACCTTTGGAGGTCAAAGAGACAGTTTTTCTCTCCACTATACTTGTTTATACTTTAGGACTTGAAAATAGTGGACAAGGGACCTAATTATGTGATTCTTCAGATGAGTACAATTCTCACTGAAATTAGCTTCTTGGATTGGATTGACTCATCTAATCAGCCATTTTACCTTAAAAATGTGTTCTCTTCAACAAGAGTCTTCTGACTTGATTTCATGAGGATTATAATGAGAATACTACTGCTACTTATAATAGTGTAACTTTTTAAAAATTATACTTTAGGTTCTGGGATACATATGCAGAACTTGCAGGTTTGTTACATATGTATACATGTGCCATGGTGGTTTGCTGTACCCATTAACTTGTCGTCTACATTAGGTATTTCTCTTAATGCTATCCCTCTCTTAGTCCCCCACTTCCTGACAGGCCCCAGTGTGTGATGTTCCCCTCCCTGTGTCCATATATTCTCATTGTTCAATTCCCGTTTATGAGTGAGAATATATGGTGCTTGGTTTTCTGTTCCTGTGTTAGTTTCCTGAAAATGATAGTTTCCAGCTTCATCTATGTCCCTGCAAAGGACATGAACTCATCCTGTTTTATGATTGCATAGTATTCCATGATGCATATGTGCCACATTTTCTTTATCCAGTCTATCATTTATGGGCATTTGGGTTCCAAGTCTTTGCTATTGCAAATAATGCTGCAATAAACATATGTAACTAACATTTTTATTGGGAACATTCAATGTGCTTGGTGCTCCACAATGCAGTTTTTACTGACAACTTTGTACACTTATAAAGTGTTATATATAACTTATTTGAAAATTTCAATCACTTCTATTACGACTATAGCCTACCAATACAATAAAAAGAAACACAAACTATTCCTAAATTTTACCATTTTAAATTTGTTTGAACATCACATGCTTTTTTCTTGGCCAATTAATTGAGAGTAAATAATTTGTTGGTTTGCTAGCACTGAAAACACAACCAATGTATCTTGACAAGGTTTATTTTTCCCTCATCACTTTCTTTTCAAGTCTTTGTTTCCCAGTATACACTTATTACTGCTTTAGGTAGTAGACTTTAAGATGTCATTTCTATTTTAATCTTTTTTTTTTTTTTAAAGGCATCCCAAAGATTAACTGAAAATTTTAATATAAATAGCCAAAGTCAAGAAGTCTCACGTCCAAGTTTTTAAACTATTGTATAATTATACAGAAATATGCTATATATAATATGCTATCATGTATTATAGTATATAGCATATAACATGCTATCATGTATTATAGTATATAGCATATAACATGCTATAATGTATATAGTATATATATTACATAATATGCTATAATGTATTATAGTATATAGTATATAACATGCTATAATGTATATAGTATATGTATTACATCATATGCTATAATGTATTATATAGTATATAACATGCTATAATGTATTATAGTATATAGTATATAACATGCTATAATGTATATAGTGTATATATTATATAATATGCTATAATGTATTATAATATATATAGTGTATAATATGCTATAATGTATATAGTATATAACATGCTATAATGTATTATAGTATATAGTATATAATATGCTATAATGTATTACAGTATATAGTATATAACATGCTATAATGTATATAGTGTATATAGTGTATATATTACATAATATGCTATAATGTATATAGTATATTTAGTATGTATACTATAGCATGAAACAATACTATAGCGTTAAAATTTTTCCATATATTATTTCATCTTTCCTCACAACACCTTTTAATATGAAGCAAATGTTATAGATGAGAAAACAGGCTCAAAGAGCTGATTATATTTTCTCAAGATAAAAATGAAAAAAGTTATCAATAGAAAAATTAAATGACTAGAGAAAAAAATTGCTTAAGACTACAAAGTGGCAGAGCTAAAGCTAAAATTTAAGCTTTCTTTTCTCAGAAAGTATGTTATTTTAATTAGGAATCAAGTTTTTCATTTCTTCTCCTCCTTTTTCTACTCCTCTCCTTCTCATTTTTTACCTTTACTTTGTGTTTCTATTCATTTTCTTCTTTGTTCCTTTCCTTCTTTTCTTCTCCTTTGTTTCTTCATCATCATCGTCATCATCATTATTATTAATAGCTTTCAGTGGGCAAGGCACTATTCTAATTTCTTTACTGGTATTTATCAAGTTTAATTCTTAAAATAACTACATTAGGTAAGTATTATTATTAACCTCCTTTTATAGACAAAGAAATTGATGCATAAAGAGTTCCAATTTGCCCAAGGACACAGAGCTCATTGGTAGTGCCACGATTCAATCCCTAGTCATTTGGTTTTACAGTGTGTGTTCTTAACTGTTATTGTAGTCCACTATTGTAACTGACAGTCAGAGATGTCTTCAGTGTTTAGCAACTTCTTTTGAAGTACTCATCAAACAGAACAATAAAGTCAATTAATAGGAACATGCCATGTGCCAAATCCTGTTCCACATCCTAACCAGCAATGGATTAACCAAAAAAAGATTTTCAAGAGAGGTAAGGGGAGTGGGGTCAGGTTTGGAGAACTGATATACTAAAATATTGGCCAACTGGCAACTTAAGTGTATTCAAGATACTCATTATCATACTGCTAAAAAACAAATACAATTAATGTTTCCAAAAAAGGAAAAAAGTGAAATCAATGTATTATCTTCCTATTTAGTCTATGATATTATATAGCTAATTGTATTTTTTCATAAAGAAGGTTTTGCCTTGATTATATACCACAATTGTTTGAGCTATGCATCATTTCAGATAATTTTAGTCTAAAAATCATACCTTGATGTGATGACTGCCCTAATTAAGGTGATGCTTTTACTTATACACTTGAATATAAATAGCTGAAAAATCTCCACAACTTTTTTTTCTTCCCAAATTTAAAAATTCCTTATGAACATCAGTGGGTATATTCAGTTCTGACATGTACATGTATGATTTTAGAAAAAAATATTACCCCTGGGGCCAAGAGATACATGGAACTATTATGTTCTAATGTGTAACATTCTTGATAGCTGGAAAACAATTACATTTGTGTATTTGTTTATATGTATTTATATTGGTTTACTGCATTTTCTAACATTACCTACGCTGGTATTTGAGACTTGGAGAATTACTTTTTAAAAACCACATAAAGTTTTCTGGGTGAGAGAAAGATTTAAACCATTGCAAAAAGCCCTTTGCATGTGAAATTGTGTATTAAGTAAAAACAAAACAAAATAAAAATTAAAGCATTTCCATAAAATAAATGTAATTTGTTTGCAAGCTCTGTAGTAAATTATATGCTTAACAGCAATTTTTACTTTGCATATTCAATACGTGATAAATATGTTCTCCAGATGATGTGTATCTGTGGTTTTTGAAATTATACTTAACATTTTTTCTTCTTAAAAAGATAAAACATCAAGTTGTATCATTAATACACATTTTTTTCTAGTTTTAAAATTTATTATCAAATGCAAAAACAGCAAATGAATGTATTTGATGTGTTTTGTAATCTTAAATAATATTTTATGTAATGTAAAGAACATAGTGAAAGGAGCACTTGACTTTTTGGTCTTGTTGGCTCTATCACCAATTAATTTGCTATCGAAGAGTCTCTTCATCTTATATGAGCCTTGGTTTTCTTCTCTGTAAAATCTAGGGGAGTGGACTAAGGTGTTGCTACTCAAAGTGTGTTCCCTAGACCAGCAGTATCAATATCAGCTGCGAGCTTGTTAAAAATGCAGATTCTTTGTTATTTTCATCCCTTATTGCTTCCTGTCTCCATTGTTAAGCACAATTATTGGCATAAAAGATTTTTAATACCCATTTTTAGACTGCATTCTAGCCTGGGCAATGGAACAAGAATCCTGTTCTCTCTCCCTCTTCCTCTTTCTTTCTCTCTTTCATTCATTTTTCTTTCTTTCTTTCACTCTTTCTTCTTTTCTCTCTTTCTTTCCAAAAAAAAAAAAAAATTGAAAGTGCTTATCAGCAAGCAGGAAGTACCTGCTCTATTTGCCCTGTGTAATCAGAGAATACTATTTGCAGATCTAAAGAGAGGGATATTACTGCTTTGAATTGCCTCTTACTTCTTATTCTTATTACATCAGGGTCATAGTCTAACAATAGATTGCATCATTTGTGGCCTGAATAGATGACTTTACTAAACTGAATATAGGGAGACAGAGTTTTGTCCCAGTATGTGAGCAAAAAATCAATTCTAAGAAGCCTATTTGGGGGGCTGTTTATACTATTAACATGGTAGGGGAGTGTTTGGTAGGAAAAATAAACAGCTGAACTGAATAGAGCAGATCTATGTGATCTAGCTGCCTGTGAGAAATGGCTTGCTCGATTTCCTCAATTTCTCTTTCTGCTGCAGGGGTTAAATATCTAGGAGAATCCAGGGCTGGATTGCCCTTTAAGATAGAAAACAGGTTTTGTAGTTTATCAGTAGGAATTTCCAAAGTGGGGCAGAGCCAATTAATGTCTCCCAATTATTTTTGAAAATCATTAAGGTGTGCAAGTGGCTAGTATTTAATTTAATCTTTTGTGGTCTCACTGACTGGGAAGTTAGTAGGTACCCAAGAAATTTCTAAGGAGAGGACATCTGTACTTTCTCAGGTGCAATGGTTAAATCTCTTAGTTGTGTTGGAGATTTTAGCCCAGGATTTGATTGGCCATTTTCTTTTTTTTTTGTTTTGGTAAGTTTTTTTTGTGTTAGGTTGTTCTTTTGCATATTTATTTCCCTGTTGCCTAGATCTTTTTGTCTGAGATCTTGATTTTCTTTGGCTGAATTAGTGAGTTTGGCTTAATTTTGATTTGGAAATTTCTTTGATTACTGGAAAGAGATTTGAATTGATCTAATTCTTAGATTTTTTGGTGAACTTTAATGAACATTTTCCTGGGTGAGATTTAGCAGATCTCAAACTTGTTTCAAGAATAAGTTCACATGAGTGTGAGGATGAAAGAAGACTACCTTAGTGGATAGGAAAAATTTGACTAGGATTCATCTCTGATCTCTTAGAAGCAATAGAATTTAAATGAGTTTGAGAGACTGTGGATCTTTGTTGACTAGAGGGATTTGATTGAAGTTGAATCTGACCAGTTTTAGTGGAAGAAGGTGTATGCTGATGTGAAGCTGGTCTTTTAGAAGAAAGATTTTATAATAGTCTAGTTTTTGTCTTATTTTTCTTGTGTCCACTTACCTGCAAAAGAAAAATGAAAACATTAAGCATATATAAGATGGCAAGTACTGCCTTCAGGACCAGTCCTTATTTTGGCCCTCATGTGGCTATAGAGGGCAACAGGAGTAATCACCAGAAGGTTTTTTTTTCCCCTCTCCCTGAGTTCACTTCCAGAAAGTGCAAAGCCTCTTCTTTGGGTTCATCCTACTAACAGTGACCATGTTGCTACTGTGCGTATGTACCCCTAGGCTGGTGGGGAAATTGAGGAGGATGTTTGGCCTGGAGTATCTACATTTGTTTTCACATGACCTCTGTTGGGGTGGTGGGGAGGGAGGGAGGAGGAGCCAGGGATGAGAAGACAAGCAGGTAGGCTACAGGCGAGGGGCCAGGACCTGGCTCATTGTTACTCTTCCACCTTCTGACAAAGAACTTATGAGTCTGAGAATCCTAAATGCAGTTTTTTTTTGGCTTCTGTTTTTCTTTCTTTTTTTTTTTCATTATACTTTAAGTTCTGGGGTACATGCGCAGATCTTGCAGGATTGTTACATAGGTATACACATGCCATGGTGGTTTGCTGCTTCCATCCTCCTGTCACCTACATTAGGTATTTCTCCTAATGTTATACCTCCCCAATCTCCCCACCCCCTGCTATCCCTCCTCTAGCCCTCTGTCACCCAACAGACCCCAGTGTGTGATGTTTCTCTCCCTTTGTTCTTATTGTTCAACACCCACTTATAAGTGAGAACATGTGGTGTTTGGTTTTCTGTTCTCGTGTCAGTTTGCTGAGAATGATGGTTTCTAGAATCATATATGTACCTACAAAGGACATGAACTCATCATTTTCTATGGCTGCATAGTATTCCATGGTGTATATGTACCACATTTTCCTTGTCTAGTCTGTCATTGATGGACATTTGGGTTGGTTCCAAGTCTTTGCTATTGTAAACAGTGTCTCAATGAACATACATGTGCATGTGTCTTTATAATAGAATGATTTATAATCCTTTGGGTATATACCCAGTAATAGGATTGCTGGGTCAAATGGTGTTTCTAATTCTAGATCCTTGAGGAATAGCCAGACTGTCTTCTACAGTGGTTGAACTAATTTACACTCTGACCAACAGTGTAAAAGCATTCCTATTTCTTCACATACTTTCCAGCATCTGTTGTGTCCATATTTTTAAATTATTGCCATTCTAACTTATGTGCGATGGTATCTTAAAGTGGCTTTGATGTGCATTTCTCTAATAACCAGTGATGATGAGCTTTTTTCCATATGTTTATTGGCTGCATAAATGTCTTCTTTTGAAAAGTGTCTGTTCATATCCTTTGCCCACTTTTTGATGGGATTGTTTGCTTTTTTCTTTTAAATTTATTTATGTTCTTTGTAGATTCTGGATATTAGCCTTTGTCAGATGGGTAACTTGCAAAAATTTTTTCCCATTCTGTTGGTTGCCAGTTCACTCTAATGATTGTTTCTTTTGCTGTGCAGAAGCTCTTAAGTTTAATTAGATTCCACTTGTCTATTTAGGCTTTTGTTGCCATTGCTTTTGGTGTTTTAGTCATGAAGTCTTTGCCTATGCCTGTGTCCTGAATGGTTTTGCCTAGATTTTCTTCTAGGGTTTTTATGATGTTAGGTCTTAAGTTTAAATCTTTAATCCATCTGGAGTCAATTTATACTCTTTTTGCATTTTTCTCAAAGATAAAGTAATGCAAGTGTATTTATTAAGACCCATCCCTCCATATATAGGTGCTGCCACCAATCTTTCTTCCCTCATTGATTTTTCTCATTATTGCTGATACATTATTTTAAAGATACTCTGTTTTCATTATAAAACTCCCTGCATGAGTTGTAAGTTATAAGTATTTCCCATATAATGGAGTTATCAATTCCAGGCTTTTCATCCTAACATTTTGGGTCATTTTATGGTTGTATTGATGTGCATAGTACAGCCCTTCTTTCATTAGCATTATCATCCCTATGTGATAAGATATTTGTATAATAATAAAGTTCTTAAGAATATTGACCACATTTAAAGACAACATATGTAATATTAAAAAGGTGACTGGACTGAAAGCTATATGGAGGTAGGGGTATAATCCGTCTGCTTCATGCTCAATTTCCAGAACCTATAAGTAAATACATATAATACAATACAATAAAAATTTATTGAATCAATAAATTGCAGATATACTTGTACTTGGCTTTATTCCAATCTTTGTAGTTTAATCTTTGAAAGCCCTTAAATGCTTTAAATTAGTTGTATATATGAATAGAGTTTTCCTGTCTCCCAACCCTCATCAGCTCTCCTCACCCCACCTGCCCTGGGTCCACTGTTTCTGTTTTCAAATGTTTAGCATTCCTTACGTTTCTTAAAATATATCTTGAGGAAACATGTCTTTTTCCTACAAGGGATGTGCTGTTAATTTTCCTTCTTCTCATCCCTTCTCATTCCCTTCCTTTTTCTTCTATTTTGTTTTCTTCTTCCCATTTTTCTGTCTCCTTCCATTTTAAATTACCATTTAAAAATATTTTCAATTGATGTATAATAGATGTACATATTTTCAGGGTACATGTGATAATTTAATACACTAATATAATTTGTAAAGATCAAATTAGTGTAATTGGGTTATTTGTTTCTTTAAATGTATCTTTTCTTTATGCTGGAAGCATTCAAATATTTTCTTCTATCTATTTTAAAATGCACAATAGATTATTATAAACTGTAGTCACCTAACTGATGTATCAAACATTAGGTTTTATTTATTCTTCTCCCTTCTTTGTCATTTATGTGCTGGTGCTTCGTCCTGGGCAAAGTATTAGATGCTGGAGAATTCAAAGATATTCAAGACAGATATGATGCATATGCTCACGGGGTCTAAGTCTAACATTGATAATGAGAAATATTATCCTATATTCCTCCATTGCAGCATGAAATTCATATGACATTTTAAAGATCAAAACAAAAAAAATGAACTTTTCTAGTTCTATTTGTAAGGCTGTTTTTCCCCTGGAGATTAAATATTTTTCTGGTCTTTTCTTCCTTATTTGGAGTTTTTCTTAGCCAAAATGTAAGTAAACTAGATATAACCATTACATACTGAAAAGAAGCACACAGCTCCCCATACAGTGAATTACGTTAGGGCTAATGTCAGGTAGACAGGACATATCACTAATGTTAAAAAATTATTTGCTAGTAGAAAAGAAAATCAAGACATGGTAAATTAGGCAGAATGTGGATTTCATTATTATTAGCCCTATGAAATCTCATAAATTTTTTTGTCATACTGTTAAATTACATAATGATTAAAAAATAAAATAGCATTACTAACCATATTTTAATCTGAAAGAACATTTAGAAATGCTGGTCTAATCAGTGGATTTTTACAGTAATCATTAGAAATGCAATGTTTAAGAAAATAACCTTGCTCTATTCAAAAGTCTTAATTTTTGACTTTTACCAGGTACTTACCTTCGAAGGAATACTTCCTTCAGGTCTGGTCAAACTACTTGTCAGTTGAATTCTTGTTGGTTACTGTGCCTAGGCATTTTGGTAGCCAAGAAGCAACTTAAAATCCAACGTGGCAAATAAGAAAGATCAGCGAGAGAAAGTTGCTTATAGCCTTCCTACCAGATTCTTTTAAGAACAGGAAATACTGTAATTGAGTAAAGGTCATGTGTGGATTGAGGCTTTTATACCAAGAAAGGTTGTTTGTTTGTTCAGTTGACATTTGTCCTTTGTACCTTGATTATTTCCTGAGAAACAATGGGTTGTGTCTTAACATACATATTTTCGTCTTGTTAAGTGTGTGCTCTGGATAGAAGTGTCAGTTATTTTTGGGGCTATAGTGGACTCTCTTGCTAATCAATAGAAATCAGACTAGCTAAAAACATCTCTATGCATACAAATGAAATCACATATTACTGAATACATTTGAGACTATAAAATAATAAAGGAATTTACAAAATATTTACAGCTGAAAAACAGTGAAATACAAAAAAACCAATATTTATGGGATACAAAGGGAAATGTAACCTCTAGCCCTCAAATATAAAAAATTGAGAAAGACTGAAAACAAATGAGCTAAACTTTTAGCATCTCTAAGAACTTGGCAAAAGCAACAAAATACATCAAGAGAAAAAAGAAAGCAATATAAGGGCAGAAATAAGTGAAATAGAGAAAAAGGAACAACAATAAAAAAAGATGCCTTGTGAACAGAACCATAACCCCTTCACATTTTTGTAGGCTCAGTAAAATTCTTTATTCAGTCTGATGAGAGTTGTTCTTGATGATATTATCATCATTTTTTTATATCATACTTTTCTCACATCTAATATTAGTTAATGTGAGTAGTTTGCATTATATCTTCAGACTCTTTTTCCTTCTTTTTTTTTTTTAAACTTTTACTTCAGGTTAAGGGGTACATATGAAGGTTTGCTATATAGGTAAATTCATATCATGAGTGTTTGTTGTAACGATTATTTCATTACCCAGGTACTAAGCATTGTACCCAGTAGTTATTTTTTCGGCTCCCCTCCTTCCTTCCACCCTTCACCCTTAGGTAAGCCCCAGTGTCTGTTATTCCTTTGTGTCCATGAGTTCTCATAATTTAGCTCATGTTTATAAGTGAGAACATGTGGTATTTGGTTTTCTGTTTCTGCATTAGTTTTCCAAGGATAATGGCTTTCAGCTCCATCCATGTTCCTGCAAAATACATGATCTCATTCTTTATGGCTGAATAGGATTCCATGGTTATGTGTACACATTTTTTTAATCCAGTCTGTTATTGATGGGCTTTTAGATTGATTCCATGTTTTTATTATTGTGAACAGTACTTCAACGGACACTTGTGTGCATCTTTATGGTAGAATGATTTGTATTCCTCTGAGTATATACTCAGTAATGGGATTGCTGTGTTGAATGGTAATTCTGTTTTTACCTCTTTAATGAATCACTACATTGCTTTCCACAATGGTTCAACTAATTTACACTCCCACCAACAGTGTAGAAGTGTTCTCTTTTCTCTGCAACTTCACCAGCAACTGTTACTTTTTTTTTGCTTTTTACTAATAGCGATTCTGACTGGCGTGAGATGGTATCTCATTGTGGTTTTAATTTGCATTTCTCTAATGATCAGTGATATTGAACTTTTATTCATATGCTCTTTGGCTGCATGTATGTCATCTTTTGAAAAGTGACTGTTCATGTCCTTTTCCCACATGTTAATGGGGTTTTTTTTTTCTTGTAAATTTGTTTAAGTTTCATATAGACACTGGATATTAGGCCTTTATCTGATGCATAGTTTGCAAATATTTTCTCGCAGTCTGTAGGTTGTCTGTTTACTCTGTTGATGGTTTTTTTTGCTGTGTAGAAGCCTTTAAGTTTAATTAGATTCCATTAATCAATTTTTGCTTTTGTTGCAATTGCTTTTAGTGTCTTCAGCATGAAACTTTTACCTGTTCTTATGTCCAGAATTTTATTGCCTAGGTTGTCTTCCAGGATTTTTATATTTTGGGGTTTTACTTTTAAGTGTTTAATCCATCTTGAGTTGATTTTTGTCTATAGTGTAACGAAAGGGTCCCATTTCAATCTTTTGCATGTGGCTAGCCAGTTATTCAAGCATCATTTATCGAATAGGGGGTCCTTTCCCCATGTCTTATTTTTGTCAGCTTTGTGAGAACAGATGGTGGTAAGTGTGTATTCTTATTTCTGGGCTATCTATTTTGTTCCATTGATCTATGTGTCTGTTTTCATAATAGTATCATGCTGTTTTGGTTACTGTAGCCATGTAGAATAGTTTTGATGCTGGGCAGGTGAGCCCTAAAGTGGAACTTAGTCTGCAAGTGTTCTTGGATCTGCCTAAGAAAGAGTTCAAGGGCAAGCTGGAGGTAGAAGTAAACAGCTTTATTGAACAGACAGCATTACAGTTCTGGTGGTGTTACAGCTCCTTGATTGTGCCTGCAGGGCTACTGCTATAGGCAGAGAGTAGCAGTTTAGGGCAATTTTGCAGTCATGTTTATACCCACTTTTAATTGCATGCAGTTTAAGAGGTGGTTTATGCAGGAAAAGAAGTAGTAACTTTTGGATCATTGGGTGCCATGGAAATGGACAGTAACTCCCAGGTATTACCATGGTAACAGTAAATTGATTTAGCACACTAATGGGTGGGTCAATTGAAAGCTTCTTTTGATCCTGCCCTGTTTTAGATAGTCTTCTGTCTGGTCTGGGTCTGAGCCCTGCCTCTGGGGTCAAGTTCCACCCCCTACTTCAGTTTGAAATTGGATAATGTGATGCCCCAGCTTTGTTGTTTTTGCTCAGGTTTGCCTTGGCTATCTGTGGGCTGTTTTTTGGTTCTGTATACATTTTAAAATAGTTTTTTTCTAGCTCTGTGAAGAATGTCATTGGTAGTTTGATAGAAATAGCATTGAATCTGTAAGTTGCTTTGGGCAGTATGGCCATTTTAATGATATTGATTCTTCCTACACTTTACTTAATGTTTTTTCCTACCAGTACATAGCATCAGCATAGTGATGGTGTTTCCCTGTAACACCAAATAAATGTATATTTAATTTGTATACAATATAACACATTTCTTAGAAGAAATAATCATTACGAAGCTTCTGGTGTTAGGTTAGGTCTTTCAGTAATTATCTGTATGTCTGCGTGTCAACCCCATGATTGATTAAGGTGATAAATATTAGAATTACCGGCCCCTTGATCCAATCACCTCCCACTATGTCCCTCCTCCAACACTGAAGATTACAATTCGACATGAGATTTGGGTGGGTACATGAATCCAAACCATATCAGAGAAGATCCAGATGTGGTAGAAGAAACTCTTGTTCCAGAAACAGTAGTGGCAGCTGCTGTTGCAGAGTAGTGATGAATAAAAACAGCAGTGGGTATATAGAGTTTGGAATGAGATGTTGGCTTATGTGTATGTACGAGTATTCAGTCGTTGGTAATATCGCAGTTTATGACAGCAGTAGAAGAACTGATGAAATCAGTTGTGCTTGTGTGGAGATTAGTGGTGTCAGGTTCATAATCAGGTGTAATATTATCAAATGTACTGGGATAAAATGTCACATCCTCTGTGGGGACTAGGGCATTTACTATAGAGGAAGTAGGCAAAATGAATTTCAAGTATGGGAGAGTCAAAGAGTGTAGATGAGGCAGTTGAGATAGAGGAAGTAGGAGTGTCTGTGGGATCAAGGTCGTCCCAGTTGATACTGTGAACTGGAGGCAGAAGATGTAATGGAAGCTGATGAAATGTTAAGAGATGTGGTGGAATTAGGCCAAATATTAGTGGTAGCAGTGCTGGAGGCAGCTGAGGAAGTATTGGTGGCTGCTAGTGTATTGGTAGAAAGAGAATCGGTGGGTATAAGTGCAAGAGGTGGTAAGTAAAACTGTGATGAGAGCCAGTGTGGTGATGGCAGCTAGAGTAGTAACGGAAGATGTGGTTCTTGCTAGGGGAGATTGCATTAGGCTGTTCTCCCATTGCTATAAAGAACTACCTGAGACTAGATATTTTATGAAGAAAAGAAGTTTAATTGGCTCACAGTTCTGGAGGCTGTATAGGAAACGTGGCTGGGGAGGCCTCAGGAAACTTACAATCATGGCAGAAGGTGAAGGGGAAGCTGGCACATCCTATATGGCCGGGGCATGAGGAAGAGAGCAAAAGGAGGTGCTGCACAATTTTAAACAATTAGATTTTGTAAGAACTCACTATCATAATAACAGCAAGAGGGAAATTCGGCCCCATGATTCAGTCAACTCCCATTAGGTCCCTTCTCCAACACTGAGGATTATTACAATTTGACTTGAGATTTGGGTGGGTATATAAATCCAAATCATATCAGAGGTGATCCAGATGTGGTAGAAGAAGGTCTTGTACCAGAAACAGCAATGGCAGCTGTTATTGTAGAGAGTAGCTATGGCAGCCTCTGGGAAAATGTAAGTAGAAATGGTAGTAGGGTTGGAGCTGATAGGGACAGCTGTGCCTGTGGGAGAAAGGGCAGTTTAGGCCTCTGTGGTGGTAAAGAGTGGCAATGGGAGTGGCTGGTGGTTCCTCCGGGTGAGGCAGAGAGAGCAACTGTGGTGGGGGCTGGTATTAGTAAGTGCAGATGTGCAAGTATAGTTGTGGGGGGAGTGGTAGCAGGAGAAATGTTGACAATTGACATGTCACTTGATGTTGGGGGAATGTCCCTAGATGTGGTCGGATAGACAGATTACTGATGGCATCAGATATAGAGAAAGGAGTAGAAGGAGAATATGTAAGTGCAGGTGTGGTAGGCATAGCTGATGTTTCAGATATGGTAGTGGCAGCAGTGACTGCAGGTGTTGTAAAGAGAGATAATGCAGTAGTGTTATCCACATATAGTTAGTAGGTTTATATGTAGATAAAGCATTAAAGATTGAAACTTTGGCTGTGTCACCTTTCAAGGTAAATGCAATAGATGTGATGATTGCAGTCATATCTGTGGCCAAAGTCTTAAATAAGGTTGTGGCATTAGAAGTGGTGCTTCTAGATTTCAAATCAGTAGCTATGGTGACATCTGTGGAAGCAAGTGTGCTGATAGTCTCAGCAGATTTGTAGCTACTTCCAACTTGACTGGTAGTAGATGTGGAAGTTGATGTGATACTGGCAGTGGGGGTGGAGGCAGTTGTCATGGATTGGGAAGTATTTGTGGGAAATGAATTTATGTTGGTGGCCTCTGATGATGAGTTGGTAGCAGATGTAACCTTAGCAGTAATTGATTAGGTGGAGGTGCTATTGCTAGTAGTCTTTTGTTGTTGAGGGTTGGGAGGGGGACAGAGTCTTGCTATATCATCTAGGCTAGAGTGCAGTGGTGCAATCATACAATCATAGCTCACTACAGCCTGGAAATGTTGGCCTCAAGGGATTCTCCCATCTCAGTTATCCAAGGAGTTAGGACTACAGGTATGTGTCACCAAACCCAGCTACTTTTTTTTTTTTTGTAGAGATGGGGTCTAGCTATATTGCCCAGGCTTGTCTTGAACTCCCAACTTCAAGCAATCCTTCTGCCTCAGCCTCCTAAATTGCTGGAATTACAGGCATGAGCCACTGCACTTGGTCCTCTATTAGTCTTTTTATGTATCATTTTGGTTTACTTAAAGCTAATCTTTTAAAGTCTTAAAAATTTAAATTTATGACTATGCTATGTATTTGACTAATATTTCAAAAAAATAGAACTTAAACTGTGTTTTCCCTGCTGATATTGAACTAGCCTTTTAATACATTGCAAGAAGTGGGACTAGGAAATAAAAGTACAGATTGATCTATCACTCAGCCAAACCTGTTTCTCTGGAGGGCTATGCTCAGTACTTGAAAGCATTCAGTTCTTAGGCTCATCCATCTCCTTATGCATGAAGGAACCAGGGGCTTTTTATTTCTAAGGGTTATTCCTGTGACAGCATGTCTAGTCAGGCAGTGCTAGCCCATCTATCTAAGAATCTAATTCTATACCTTTATCACTTTCAACACTCACCTTTAGAACTATGTCAACGATTCATGATGGTGAAGAAAAGACACTGCATTTTATAATCATAAAGGTAATACTTTTCTATTCTAAGATTTTGATATTACTGGACAAGTTATGAAGTGTTATATGGTATCATTAGATATTATTAAAGCTTACCTCAATATTGTAAAAATACCACTGAAACACACAGACAATTACTGGTGGAAACTTGTGAATTATTAAGGCACCAATAATTTAAAATGTTAATCACAAATTTATGAAGATGTCGAGTCTAAACATTTTTTTGAGATTATTGAAATCAGAGTCCTTGTGGTTACCATTCTCCACTTTTAGAGAAGAGAAACTTAATATGTGTAAGCAACTAAGCACCTATGTGACATAATTCATGATTATTTAAAATCAGAAGGGAAGGTGAATTGACTGATCTCAATGCATACTGAGAAACAGGTTGTACAAGTCAACAGGCCCCAGAGCAGGACCAGTGCTCTTATCCTTTATTGTTCTCCAAAAGCAGGCAAAAAGACAGTTCCTCTTAAAAATGTTACATACATATATAATATAATGATATATCATATCATGGAATCTTTAAAGGGAGCACATATCTAATAATGAACTATTTTTATTTATAAAAGTATAAAAGTAATGATTTTATACAGACTACAGATGACAGACTAGAGTCAGAAAGATGGAGACTAGGATGCCTCTCACAGACATCAAATTACACTAATAGTAATTAGAAGATGGGGGTCAAATTGGTAAGGAAAAGCCAGAAATATCAAAGAGCAGAGTTAGATTTGCAAATTAATGTAAGAATACCAAACATCAATTTTACGAAAGAGAGGAGAAAAGGAAATTTAGTCTCGCAGGCCAGAGCACAATAGTGCTAGATGGGTGCATCACAGGCAGGGTAGAATGTGTCTGCTGGTGGCCACTCCCTGTGATCTTGATATCCATGTTAACCTGAGAACACAGGCATCCTGATGTTCTGGGCAATGCAGTGTGTGTGTGTGTGTGTGTGTGTGTGTGTGTGTGTGTGTATGTGTCTGTCTGTGTTTGCATGTTTACAAAACATCAGGTATCTTCCTTATAAGTCCACCAAACTGGATTCTCAAAGTTTAATATACTAGAAAATGGTCTCAATGATATTTCTAGTTCTTTGTAAGTTTCACTGACATCTAATATGGACGATCTTGTGTTTTTCAAAATGATACTAAAATGAATCTTCTCATTGTTTACCTTGTGTGGAAGGAATATCTGAAAAAATAAGCTTGATCTAAGGAGCAGGCCATTTTATAATACAGTTCTTGAAAATTATGTGAGTTGAACTTTATGTAAATTAAACTATACTAAGTGTTGAATCACTTTCCTACTTCATATTCTTTTGAAAATACAAATATTTGTGCACCAGGCTTACTCAAATCAGAGTGGAGGTTTTGGAAAGAAACAATGATACAATACATACAGAAGTAGATTTACATGAAGCTAATGAAGGTTGAGCTTGGGGCTGGCCACACGCACAGACTTCTTTTCACTACTTGGAAGGGACTTACCCTCAACCTCAACCCACCACTAATTTGTTTGAATGTCAAGATGGATGCCACATACACCTATTGTATATGAAAATGTTTATTATTTGCATAGTGGGACTTTCTGGGCAGATAAAGGTAGGTGCAAACTAGTCTGAGTTGCTTGAGGGAAACAGAGAGAGTGCTGGGGTTATGGTGGCTAGGAGTGTGACTGGGGGAGGGTTCACAGTGGGCTAGGGGTTTGTGAAGTTGAGATGCCCTCAGGTGACAAAAGATGAGTGGCATGTGTACTGTCTTCTTTTGTTGGTTGACAAGATTTGGGGTAGGTAGGGAAGTGGGTGGGGATTTAAAAGCTGTCAATGACCAAACATCAAAAAAATGGAGTTAGCTTCTTTTATGGAAGAATACTTAGCAATGTGGTCCTGTGCTTTTGTAATAGCTGCAGAAGTAAAATATTTAGCCACTATTGGTTAAGATCACTGTCTTTTTCCTCTCCAATTTTCCTACCATCCCATTTTCCTTTGTGTCTGGTGGCATTGAGTATGTTGCAGGCATTTTGATGAACAGGGTAAGAGGAAGTTGAGGGGAGAATGTATTTAGTTCGGAGATAGTGGGATATATTTATGTGGGTTGCAGTCACTTTTGAATATAGTTTAGTTATTGCTAGGCTTCTTGGTGTAAGTCTTCTAGAAATGATTAAGTTGCCCTGTGTTAACTTACTTGGCATTGTAATGTATGTCAGGCTAGAGGTCATATTAGAGTAAGAGAATATATTAAGTTACCTAGCACCATAAGGTACTAGTGGGCTCAGGAGACAGGGACATGGTTTAAAATGTACAGAGAGCCAGAAGCTAGTCTGTGGAAAATTCTTCACTCATCAGATATTTAAAATTGTAACTGGAAGGTTTAGCTGTCATTGATTTGGAGTCATAATTGAAAATCTTGCCTTGATTATGCAGCATATACAATGATAAACTTTCAGCAACCATCTATCTATTTATCTATGTATCTACTTATCTGTCCATCTAATCTATTTCAGGAGTCTCTTGAGAATTTATCAAATTTTCTGTTTTTATAGGGCACAAACCAAGCTCTTTAAATAGTGAGTACATCTTTGTGTTAAGCTACATGTTTTGTGCATACCCAGGAAAGGCTGACATAGTCAAAGGTAATATAAAATTCATAATATATTACTAAAATTGAGGACATAATTGACTAACTGCCATCATTTCAAAAGGTGTTTAAGATAAGCCACTTTTATAAGAAAACTAGGAAATACTCTGAAATCTTACAGCTCATATATAAAATAAACTTGGTAAAAAGCATTCAAATATTTGGCAATGAATTTACAAATTTACACGCTGTTGCCAATAATGAGTTGTAAAACTTCAACAGAAATTCCCAAATTGTCAATAATAAAAAGATACGTCAATCATCTATGCTAGAAGAAAAATAAATAATTTTTAAGTAAAATAATAAAAAATAATTTATTTTTGAAGAGGTAACAATAAATAAATAAAAATGCAGGATAATAAGAATTATAGAGAGAGATCCAAGATGGCCAATTAACAACAGCTCAGGATTGTAGCTCCCAGTGAAAGCACAGAGAGCGAGTGGATGCCGCACTTTCAGATGAATTTTTGTTGCTCACAGACCGGGAGATTCCCAGTGGAGGAGCCACACGGGTCGCCAGCATGACTTTTTTGGCCAGCGCTGCTGTTTTGCCAGCGCCCCGGCATGGCGCTTCTTGGTGCAGAGTATACGGGACAGGGTGCCCTTCGAGTGAGGCTCGGCAGGTCTCATCCCCACAAGGAGAACAGCAATTGGAAACGCGGAGGACCCAGAGTTTCACAGCAAGCACAACCGAACCGGGAAGGTCCAGCTCTGTGGGGGAAGGGGCATCTGCCAAAGGAAAACGAAGAAACAGAAAAAACTTCATCACTGGGTGGAGAGAGATCCAAGATGGCCGATTAACAACAGCTCAGGATTGTATCTCCCAGTGAAAGCACAGAGAGCATGTGGACACCGCAATTTCAGATGAATTTCTGTTGCCCACAAACTGGGAGCTACCCAGCGGAGGAGCCACACGTGTCGCCAGCGCGACTCTTTTGGCCAGCGCAGTGCGGCGCTTCTCAGTGTGGAGTATACGCGACTGGGTGCCCTTTGAGTCGGGCTCGGCTGGTCCAATCCCCACAAGGAGAACAGCAATTGGAAGCGCTGAGGACTGAGAGTTTCACAGTAAACACAGCTGAACCTGGGAAAGCCTAGCTATGTGCAGAAAGGGCATCTGCTGAAGGAAAACTAAGAAACAGAATAAACTTCATCACCAACAAGTTGGACGTCCACTCAGACCCAATCTGAAAGTTGGCAATTGCAAAGATGACAGATGGATAAATCCACAAAAAATGGGAAGAAACCACTGCAAAAAGGCTGAGAACACCTGAATTCAGAATGCTTCTCCTCCTACAGGGGATCACAGCTCCTCATCAGCAAAAGAACAAGGCCTGACAGAGAATGAGTTTGAGGAACTGACAGAATCAGGCTTCAGAAGGTGGATAACAAGAAGCTTCTGTGAGCTAAAAGAACATGTACTAACCCAATGCAAAGAAACTAAGAACCTTGAAAGAAGATTTAATGAAATGCTAACGAGAATGGATAACTTAGGAATATAAATGAACTGATGGAGCTGAAAAACGCAACATGAGAACTTTGCAAAACATGCACAAGTTTCAACAGCTGAATTGACCAAGCAGAAGAAAGGATATCAGAGGTCGAAGATCAACTCGCTGAAATCAAACGAGAAGGCAAGATTAGAGAAAAAAGGGTAACAAGGAATGAACAAATTCTCCAAGAAATATGGGACTATGTGAAAAGACCTAATCTACGTTTGATAGGTGTATCTGAATGTGATGAAGAGAATGAATCCAAGCTGGAAAATACTCTTCAGGATATTAACCAGGAAAACTTCCCCAACCTAGCAAGGCAGGCCAACATTCAAGTCCAGGAAATACAGAGAACACCACAAAGATATTCCTCAAGAAGAGCAACCCCAAGGCACATCATCGTCAGATTCACCAGGGTTGAAATGAAGGAGAAAATGCTAAGGGCAGCCAGAGAGAA
>CAUYLG010007701.1:0-15532 GCA_963573385.1 Cacajao melanocephalus
ATTTACGTTTGATAGGTGTACCTGAATGTCATGAAGAGAATGAATCCAAGCTGGAAAATATTCTTCAGGATATTATTCAGGAAAACTTTCCTAACCTAGTAAGGCAGGATAATACTCAACTTCAGGTAATACAGAGAACACCACAAAGATACTGCTCAAGTAGAGTAACACCAAGACACATAATCATTAGATTCACTAGGGTTGAAATAAAGGAGAAAATTCTAAGGGCAGCTAGAGAGAAAGGTCAGGTTACCCATAAAGGGAAGCTTATCAGACTCACAGCAGATCTCTCAGCAGAAACCCTACAAACTAGAAGAGAGTGGGGGTCAATATTCAATATCCTCAAAGAAAAGAATTTTCAACCCAGAATCTCATATCCAGCCAAACTAAGCTTCTTAAGTGAAGGAAAAATACAATTTTTCATGAGCAAGCAAGTACTCAGAGATTTCATCACCACCAGGCCTGCTTTACGAGATCTTCTGAAAGAAGCAGTACATACAGAAAGGAACAACCAGTATTAGTCATCCCAAAAACTTACCAAAAGGTAAAGAGTATTACCATAATGAAGAATCTATATCAACTAATGGGCAAAACAGCCAGCTAGCATTAAATGATGATATTAAACTCACATATATTAATATTAATCCTAAATTTAAATGGATTAAATGCCCCAATCAAAGACACAGACAGGCAAATTGAATAAAAAGTCAAAACTCATCGGTATGCTGTATCCAGATCTATCTGATATGCAAGGACACATAAAGACTCAAAACAGAGGGTTGGAGGAAGATTCACCAATCATGTGGAGAACAAAAAAAACAAAACAAAACAAAAACAAAACCAAAAAAAAACAGGAGTTGTAATTTTCGTCTCTGATAAAACAGACTTTAATAGTAATAAAGACTAAAACAAAGAAGGACATTACATAATGTAAAAGGATCAATGCAATAAGAAGAGCTAATGATCATAAATATATATGCACCCAATACAGGAGAACCCAGATACATAAGACAGGTTCTTAATGACTTATAAAGAGACTTAGACTCCCGCACAATAACAGCGGGAGACTTTAACACCACATTGTTAACATTAGACTGATCAACGAGATAGAAAATTAATAAGGACATTTAAGACTTGAACTCAGACCTGGAACAAGTAAACTCAATAAATATTTATAGAACTCTCCACCCCAAACCCACAAAACATACATTTTTCTCAGTATCATATTACACCTATTCTAAAAGTGACCACATAATTGGAGGTAAATCGCTCTTCAGTAATTGCATAGCATTTTACAGATTTAAATGAAATATTGGTTGGCTGTTTGTTATTTTCTTCCCTTATTCCTTCCTGTCTCCGTTGTTAAGCACAATTATTGGTACAAAAGAGGTCTTTAATACCTATTTTTAGATTGCATTCCAGCCTGGGCAATAGAGCAAGACTCCTGTTCTCTCTCCCTCTTTCTCTTTCTTTCATTTAAAAAAAAAAAAAAAAAAAGACTATGGTTACACACAAAAATAGTGTTTATCTAGGGGGATAAAAATGAATCAAACATCTAAATGTAAGAATTAAAATTATAAAACTCTTAGAAGAAAATACAGAGTAAATCTGCCCTTGGATTTGACAACAATTTTTCAAATGTGACACCAAAACATACATTCAACAACAACAACAAAAAGATATTGGACTTAATCAAAAATGTTTTAAAACTTTTGTGCTTCAAAGGACCCTATCAAGAAAGTGAAAGGGACAACCAACTGAATGGAAGAATATATGTGCTAATCACATATCTGATAAAGGACATGTATCTAGACTACATGAAGAACTCTCACAACTCAATAATACAAAGACAAATCACCCAGTTAAAAATGAGAAAGGATCTGACTAGACATTTCCCTAAAGGAGACACAATACAAATGGTCAATAAGCAAATGAAAAGATGCTCAACATCATTAGTCATTTGGGAAATGAAAGTCAAAACCACAGTGAGATAATACTTCACACCCACTAGGATAGCTATAATCGAAAAGATAGATAATAACAAGTGTTAGCAAAGAAATGGAAAAATATGAACTCTCCATATACTACCGGTAAGAATGTAAAATGGTGCAGTCACTTTGGAAAATATCTGGAAGTTCCTCAAAAGGTCAAACATAAAGTTACCATGTGACCCAGCAATTCCACTTCCAGATATGTATCTAAAATAATTAAAAGTATTCAAACAAAAACTTGTACATGAATGTTCACAGCAGGATTATCATGACAGCCAAAAAGTAGAAACAACCCAATTGTCCCTCAACTGATGAACTAATAAATCCAATGGGCTATACCAACACAATGGAATACAATCTGGCAATTTAAAAAAATTAAATACTGATACATGCTACAACAGGCATGAACCTGGAAAACCTTACGCTAAGTAAAATAATCCATTCACAAAAAGCCACATATTTTATGATGCCATTTATATGAAATGTGCAGAATAGGCAAATCAAAGTGATTGTCTAATGAGATGGGCAGATTGGGAGGTAATGAATAAAGGATAGAGGGTCTCTTTTCAGGATGGTGATAATCTTTAAAAATTGACTATGGAAGGCCAGGCGCAGTGGCTTACGCCTGTATTCCTAGCTCTTCGGGAGGCCAAAGTGGGTGGATCACGAGGTCAGGAGTTCAAGACCAGCCTGGCCAAGATGGTGAAACCTCGTCCCTACTAAAAGTACAAAAATTAGCTGGGTGTGGTGGCATGCGCCTGTAGTCCTAGCCACTTGGGAGGCTGAGTTTTTTTCCTGGAGCTAGGATACCCTTCTTTACCTGCCCTTGGATATTGGGACTGTAGGTTCTCCAGCCTTTGGACTCTGGGAATCACTTGAACCCGGGAGGCGGAGGTTGCAGTGAGCCGAGATCATGCCACTGCACTCCAGCCTGGGTAACAGAGTGAGACTCTGTCTTAAAAAAATAAAATATTGACTGTGGAGACGGTTACTTGATTCTATGGATAAAGACCATGGAATTGTACCCTTTAAATGAGTAAATTGTTTGGTATGTGAATTACATCTAAATAAAGCTGTTATGCAACAAAAACATATGGTGTAATGCTAAAATTAGGTGTCAGCTTGACTGAATCAAGGGATATCTAATAGCTAGTAAAGCATTCTTTTTGGATGCTTTACTAGCTATTAGATATCCCTTGGTTCAGTCAGGATGCTTCCAAAGGAGCATGGTGTGAATTGATGAACTGAGTTGGTAAGATCAGCCCTCAATAGAGGCAGGCACCATCTAATCAGCTAAGAGCCCAGACAGAATAAAAAGGCAGTAAAAAGGCAAATTTGCTTTTTTTTCCTGGAGCTAGGATACCCTTCTTAACCTGCCCTTGCATATTGGGACTGTAAGTGCTCTAGTCTTAGGACTCTAGGATTTATACCAGCAGCCCCCTGGATTCTCAGGCCTTTAGCTTCACACTGAGAATTAAACCACTGGCTTCCCTGGTTATGAGACCCTGGGACTTGGACTGAGTTACACTACCTTCTCCAGGCTTCCCTATGTCTCCAGCTTGCAGGCAGCCCATGAGGGACTTCCCAGCCTCCATAATTTTACGAGCCAATTCCCGTAACAAATCTCCCCCCATCCATCCGTCTGTCCGTCCATCCATCCATCCATCAATCAATCTATCTGCCTATTTACCTACCTACCCATCCATCCATCCACCCACCCACCCACCCATCCATCCATCCATCCATCCATCCATCCATCTAATCCATCCATCCATCCATCCATCTAATCCATCCATCCATCGGTTGTGTTTCTCTTGAGAATCTTGACTAATACATATGGAAAAACTATTTCTGAAAAATAGAAACTCCTATAACCTGCTTCATAAAATATCCTCTCAGCCATTCAACTAACATTCATTTAGCTGGTATTATTTGCCAAGCACTAGGGATACAAAGGTATACAAGACACAATTATGTCCTCAAGGCATATATGTGTATTTGGAGTCCATGTGTATGGGGGGGGGGATGAGGTGTACATATTATAGGATCTTTGGGAACTGAGAGGTCATAAAATAATTTTCCAGGCAGATGGGAGGACAGTATGTGCAAAAATATGAAGTGGTTCACCAAGACTAGAGCATACTGTGAGATGCAAGTGGAGAAGGAGGCTAAACTAAAGAGCACAGATTTCATCCTAGAGATGATCAATAGGCAGTTAAATAGGCAGTTATGCTGATAGACTTTTAGCTATACCAGTAATTTATTTTGGAAAGATCACACTATGAAGTAATGGGACCAATGAACTAAAGGGCAAGATCAAATGAGTATACAATTACTTCATATCTGATACAGTAAAGTGATGAACTGTGATGCCACAAAAGAACCACATTAACCCTACTAGTGGGTACTAGTCTTTATGTGAATTATCTCCTTTACTCTATGAAACACTGTACCTGTAGCAAACACTCATCAAGTGTTTACAGAGTACTGATCAATTGTACAAAGAAGCATAGCACAGGCCTCTATCACAACGTCAACATTATTTCTAAACACAAAACAAGATAACCATCAGAAATTGCAAATTAAATTTTTTGATTTAGAGTCTGAGAGGAAGACTATTTGATTTCATCAAAGTCAATCAGGATCAGAGCTGAGGACAGAAACTGATGATCCTCCCAGTAACTTGCTATTTCTCCCATGTTTCCTCCTTTATAAAAGCCCAAGAAAATTAAGGTATAAAAAGAAAAGTGAAATGAAAGAGTTAAACTTCTGAAATATTTAAGGAGGTTAAAACTACAATCTTGATTTTGGCACTATTTCCTGGTAAAAAGTAATCTACTTTCCCAAATGTGCTTTCCTGTTCAATTGCTATTACTTAAAACTATAAAAATGCACAAGAGAAGTTGGCAAGAAAGATTGGGATCTTGGGAGTGATAGAAGACACTTTTTTTGTCTAGACAACAAGAAGCAAATCAAAAGAAACCAAATTTAAAAGCCCTGCCAAGGACCAATATGGAATTAATAGAATTTCCATAGGTTATACTATTTATTACAAAAAAAGCATCATAGAAACCCTCAATCTTTGAGTCTGTAAAAAATAAAATATAAAATGCAGTACCGTATTTAAAGAATGCAAACTAAAATGAATTTCTTCTAATTATCCTAAGGGCATATGAAGAATTAAATATAATTATAGTCAATTAAACTATTTCACATAAACCTTTGCACCAGAAATGTACTGCTAATGAGCTCATCCTACAAAACTCAACTGACTGTCACATTCTGATGTTCTGGGCTCATCTGAAAAGGTGCCAGGTGAAAACATAGTAGTAAATTTTAAATATGTAATTAGTGAAAGAGACAGTCTTTTAATTATTCATATAATTAAGAAAACTGATACATTTTAAAATGGGATTAAATAAGAAACGTTTATGTAACTAATGATATTTGGTATACACTCAATTTGATAGTCAACAACCTCTAAGTTTAACCTGGATTGGAGCTTACTAAGAGGTCTGGGGTTATAGTCCTAAGGCTCTGGCTGCAGTTCATTTTACAAAATCAGGTTCACATGAAAATGGGAGTACTATCTTTCTAATGGTTTATACATCAGCTCATTGTGAACCAAATGTCCAAATTCTGAAAACTAGAATCCAAAGGCAAGATCAAAAACTATAAAGATGAATTACTTCCAAATAATAAGGAACAACCTAAAATGCTACATAAAATGAAACAGAGAAAGCATGGAGATGAGGGAAGGTAGGTTTAGATGCATAAAATAATTAAACTCGAGGATACTCAATTTGTATATATTTGGTTAAGAGCACCACTTATCACTAATAACTGTTATGGTGCACATAGAGAAATTAGTCACAATGAAATATAGGAATAAAAATATTAAAAGCACTATTTTTTGTTTACCTTATTAAAATAAGAATTTTTAATAGTAGATAAAAGCAGCAAAATGTTTCTGCAGAAAACATAAAGGATTTCTTTATATCCTTCCAGATCAGATCGTGTAGAAATATTATAGGCATTTTTATTCTAAAAGTGTTAAATTCAGTGAACGTGGATTAAAATTCATGAAAGAAATCAGTTGCTTTATAAAATATGAGAACTCTAAAGATGTTTCATGAGGGTAATAATAGACTTTATTGTACTTTGGTAAAGAAGAAAGATGAGAAATTCACTTTCACATATATCTGAAATTTACCATTTAATCTGGAGTTTATTCATGAAAATTACAGTTATTCATTCATTCATTCACTCAACAAATATTGATTGGGTATCTACTATGTGCTATTCATATGCTAAATCCTAAGGATATAAATAAAAGGTAAGAACCTGTTGTCATGTACTGTAAAATCCATTAAAAGCAAGGGTCCGGCTATCTTTTATCTAAAAATTTAACACTGTTATAGGAAGAAGATATATAATAATTTTTCCTTTTAAAATCTATATTTATCTAAAGATTATTCACTATCAATTTCTGATAATAAAGATCTTTCCAAAAGTTAAGAAAATAAACTCTAGTGAAAAGTAAAAAGAAAATAACCAAGTGAAAATGAGTTCCTGCTTAAGGTTTCATAATTTAAAATTTTTACTATGTAACATAAATTAGAACAACCTTTCTGAAAACAAAAACTTGTTTGTCACAAGCTTTAAAAATCACACATTTTAGTCTTAAACTTTTATTTCTAAAAATCATAAATGCAAAGATTTACATACAAATATCTTTATAACAATGGTATGGAAAAACACACAAAAGCCTAAATATTTGAGAGTGAAGAAGGATCAAGCAATTACAGTTTATCCATATAAAAGTCTTTGGGGTAGTCATTTTAGAAGTTTTGCCAACAAATTTTTAAGTAAAATGTCTACTTTATAATTTTAATGAAAAAAGCAGAATATAAAACTACATATATCTTAAGATTAACTACATTAAAATATACAAAGAAGGCTAGGCTCTGTGCCTTACATCTGTGATCCCAGAACTCTGGGGGACCGAGGTGAGCAGATCACCTGATAGACCAGCCTGGCCAACATAGCAAAACCTTATCTCTACTAAAAAAAAAAATACAAAAATTAGCTGAGCATGATGGCACATCCATGTACTCTCAGCCACTCAGGGGGCTGAGGCAGAAGAATCACTTGAACCTGGAAGGTGAAGATTGCAGTCAGCCGAGATCACAATGCTGCACTCCAGCTTAGGTGACAGAGCAAGACTCTATCTCTAATATACATATATACATACACACGCAAACAAAAACCTCATAGGAACTATAACAAAATGTTAACAGCTGTTATCTCTGGATAAGAAAATTGGAATTTCACAATGAATATTGGCATATTCCTAGATTCTAAGGATTCATACTGTAAAGAAAATGCATTTGACCTTAATGCCAGTGTAATCACCATTTAGGAGCTCCAAAAGAAGGAAACATTAAAGTAGGTGTCTAACACTTGTGGACTCCTAAATTAGTAATGTATTAACATTTATATTATAATTGGCAATATTTCCATCCTAGCACCTTTCTTGCAAACTTAAATATAACTAGGCAAGTGTGAGTTGGAAGTTTTAACTTTACGCACCAATATATTTTCTGAAAAGATGCTAAATGCCCACTATACTATTTTTAAAATGTTGATAATTACCCATTTCAAACAGGTTTTCTATACCAAAATAAGTATTTAATCATCTGCAGAAATAATCTGGAGAAATTTCTGTAGATGTAATTGCCAGAAATCAGGAAACTGGATTTTTAGGAATCCAGTTACAGAAATGTTGACTTCTCGGGAAAATTTTTATTATCTGAAGCAAGCATAAAAAGCAATATAAGAAAGTACTTTTAGCAGTGTTAATCACTCCAGAGCTCATGAGTAACATCACAGTACACCATGGCCTTAGGCCAAATAATAAAGCGCCAAATGGAAAATGGCACAAGTCCATGGATTGTAAATACTGTATTAAAGGAAAATAAAGGAAAAAATCTTTCATTAGAGCAATTAAATATGCAGTTGTAGTACCAGTTCCTATGATGAATAAATGAGTTTAGCAATTCCAAGAGTGGATGCTGTTTAAACACATTCTCCATTGGCAATAATTTTAAGTCCAAAACCTTACTATATATTCTTTAGTTCCAAAATGTTTTAAACTCAAAAGTGTTTTTGATTGGTGTAGATAGTTTGTAACTATCAACTTAAATTCTGACATGTAGCATTTGATGACTGGGCATCTACCTGACTCATTATTTTATGCAATAGTAGGCAATAAAATACAGATAAATATTGTAAATAAAAAGAACTCATAATAATCAGCCAAGATTTTATAACATCAATTCTAGAGAAATGAAGTTTCTACTAACCCAACATCAATCATTCATTACACAATTCCATCTGTCAAATTATTTACATTAAACGAGCGTGTTCTGCTACAGAAATTTTTGAAAATTAAGTTAAAATTCAATAGTGAATTTGAAAATGTCTCAGAAAGAATTCAAAACCACACTAAGTAACCTAAACTAGCAATAAGTCCTTAGGGGATGTGCCTATCCATAGAGCACTGTAAATTTACAAAACAACATATTATATAAAAAGTTAACAAGTATATGCATCCTTTAGCTTTTTATAATTAAATACCCCAAAAATTAGTGACTTAAAGCAACAGACATATGTTATTTCTGACAGTTTTGAGGGTTAACTGGGTGATTCTTCTGATGTGGACAAACTTCAATTGCGATGGGATAGTCCAACATGATGTCACATGTCAAGTAATTGGGAGGACAGCTGGGTTGAAGGATTCTCAGCTAAGAGGGCTCATACCATTCCATAGGGTCTCTCATCCTCCAGGAAACTAGTAAATATTTCTTAATACAGCTAAGGCAGGATTTACAGGAGCAGCAAGAGAATGCAAGCCTCAAGCACTTTCAAGCCTGTTTATATCATGATTGCTGATATCACATTGGCCAAAGAAAGTAACAGGGCCAGGCACAGACTTAAAGCCTCCAAAAACTGATTCCATTTGTTTTATCATAGGAGTACAAACCTACAACACAAATGGGCAAACACACAGTGATGGGAAGAACTTGTGGTCATTTATTGCAATCACATCGTAAACCACAAAAAGTCCCTGCTCCCCAAGCCACGGCAACTACGTTTCTATAAGAAATCCTTTTTATCACTTCATAGTGATAAATATTAGCATATTAAAAGACTCTGAAATGTCTAGCAGAAAAGAAACTATTGGTTTTATTTAAACCAACAATTCCCAAACTTATATGACCACAAAACACATTGTTTGAGGAACACAGTCACTTCAAAGAGTGAAAATAGGTCCAGTGTGGTGGCTTGCACCTGCAATTTTAGCATTTTGGGAGGCTGAGGCGGGAGGATCACTTGAACCCACAGGTTCCAGACCAGTCTGGGTAACAAGGCAAGACCTGATCTCTACAAAAAATAAAAAAATTAAGCAATTGCCTGCTATTGCTAAAAAATAGTATGTGCCTGCTATTCCAACTACCCAGAAGGCTGAGTCAGGAGGATCTTCTGAGCTGAGAAATTTGAAGCTACAGTGAAGTGAACTAGGACTGAACCACTGCACTCCAGCCTGGGTGACAGGGCAAGCTCCCAACTCTTAAAAAAAAAACAACAACTGAAAACAAATACTTATCATTCCACATAGTCTACTTCATTGATCTAACATCATTTTAGTTTCCTTTGTTTTGTTTTTTGTTGTATTTTTAGCTTACAATTTAAAAACATTAGTTAAGGACCAAGAGAACTACGGATACTGAAATGCCTATACACAATGAGGTAAAGGATACAACTAGGCCAGACTCTCTAACATGTTGCTAAGTTTTCAAATAATTGCAATGTTAGAGCTTTTGGAAGAAAGAGTACAACTGTGATGAAACTGATGATGGAAAGACAGCAGAATAGGAATTTCTACTGCTCTTTCCTCACAGAAATATCAGTTTGAAAAACTGCTCACACTTGAAAATACCTTCAACAACAGGTAAGGAATCCAAGAGAGAGATTAGAGTAGCTGGGGTGGAGAAAAAAATTAAAAAACAAGCCAGGCACAGTAGCTCACACCTGTAATTCCAGTACTTTGGGACGGCCAGGTGAAAGGACCTCGTTGAGCCTAAGAATTCAAGACTAGCCTGGGCAACATAGTGAGACCCCATGTCTACAAAAAATAAAGTAAAATAAAAAAGTAGCTGGGTGTGGTGGCATACACCTGTAGTCCTAGCTGTTCAGGTGACTGAGGTGGGAGGATCAATTAAGCTCCGGAGATTGAAGCTGCAGTGAGATGTGATTGCACCACTGCACTCTAGCCTGGGCAACAAAGAGGGACTTCGTCTCAAAAAAATAATAAATAAACAAGAAAACATGCATTGAAGAAACTAGGAAGTAAAGTTTCTCATCACATGCTTCATCCCACCCCCAACTTCCGGCAGCACAATGTGGAGAGAAATACTGTCCACATGGTGACATAAGTACCCAACTCTCCCAGATTCCAGTACTTGGCCTGTCCCAGTGCAAGGACAGCCCCACAGTCCCAGGATGGATCCCTGCAAACTTAGGCTCTAGGCCTATACATGAACCAGGCTTCCACCTGCAGCCCCAAACCAGCCACTGTAGACCCAGACTGGTCTCAGGCTCTGACCCACCGCTATGGTCCTGAACTCAAGGCCACCTCAGTGCCAAGTGGCACCCATGAATTCAGGCTTCAGGATCACCCCCATAGACATAGGCTCCAGGTCAGCCCCAGTGGACAGGGCTCCAGAACTGTCCCTGTGGCCTCAGGCTCCACCCCATCCCAGCACTAAGCCTGCCTCCTTGGACCTAGACACCAAGACCATCCACCTGCTGACCCAGACAACAAACCAGGCTACCCAAGGACTACAGCACCAAGACAGCCTACCCAGAACCACTAGACAAGCTGACTAGTGAAGGGATTTCCCTACAGAAGCCAATCTGTAAAGACAAGACACATTGTTTACTTTTTCACATGCACAGACAATAACATAAGCCCACAAGGATCACAAATAATTAGAGAAACAGGACACCAAAGGAACAAAATTAAGCACCCGTAGCAGACACTAAAGGACCAAAGATACATAAAATTGGTAAGAATAAAAAACAATCACTTTATAGAAGATGAGTAGCTATAGGAGAACTCAAATAACATGAATCCAGGAAAATAATGCATGAAAAGAATGAAGGATTCATTCAAATGAAGGAAGAGAAAACAATAAAATAGCTCTAGTAAGACCTTACCTATCAATAATCACTTCAAATGAAAGGAGGTCAAATTCTCCAATCAAAAGACAGAGTAGCTGAATGGATTAAAAAACAAGATTCAAAATTATGCTACCTGTAAGAGACTCGCTTCAGCTTTAAGAACCACATATAGAATATGTTCATTTTGATTGCTATTTGCATGAAAATTGCTATGAAATAGCATGATTGCTATTTCATGCAAATAGCAATCAAAACAGAGCTGAAGACTCACTTCAGCTTTAAGAACACATATAGAATACGTTCACTCTTAAATACGTTCATTCTATGTGTTCTTAAATACGTTCATTTTATATGTGTTCTTAAATACATTCATTCTATGTGTTCTTAAAGCTGAAGTGAGTCTTCAACTCTATTTTGATTGCTATTTGCATGAAATAGCAATCATGCTATTTCATAGCAATTTTCATGCAAATAGCAATTAAAATAAAGCAGGGGTGGTTATACTTGTATCATACAAAACAGACTAAGACAAAAACTGTCAAAAAAGACAAAGAAGGTCATTATATAATGATAAAAGAGTCAATTCATTAACAGGATATAGTGATTGTAAATATATGTGCACTGAACACTGAAGAACCTAAATACATAAAGAAAATATTAAAAGAACTGAAGGGAGTAACATACAGATATATAAGAACAGTACAAGACATCAATAACCCACTTTCAACAATGGGCAAGGCACTGAGATAGAAAATCAATAGGAAACGGCAGACTTGAACAGCACTATAGACTAAATGGACCTAACAGACGCATACAGAACACTCTACCCAATGGCAGCAGAATACACATTATTTTCTTTTCTAAAAATAACTATTAGTATTTTTTATTTTACCACAAGTTATTGGGGTACAGGTGGTATTTGGTTACCCAAGTTCTTTAGTGGCGATCTGTGAGATTTTGGTGTGGCCATCACCCGAGCAGTGTACACTGTACCATATTTGCAGTCTTTTATCCCTCACCCCCCCTACTTCTTCCCCCCAAATCCCCAAAGTCCATTATATTCTCATGACTTCATGTCCTCATAGCTTAGCTCCCACATATCACTGAGAACATACTATGCTTGGTTTTCCATTCTTGAGTTACTTAGAATAATATATACCTAATACTGGAGCTCCCAAATTTATAAAACAATTACAAATGGACCTAAGAAATGAGGTAGACAGCAACACAATAATAGTGGGGGACTTCAGTACTCCACTGACAGCACTAGACAGGTCATCAAGACAGAAAGTCAACAAAGAAACAATGGATTTAAACTATACCTTGGAACAAATGAACTTAACAGATACATACAGAACATTTCATCCAACAACTGCAGAGTACACAATCTATTCAACAGCTCATGGAACTTTCTCCAAGATAGACCAACTGATAGGTCCACATAAAACAAGCCTCAATAGATTAAAGAAAATTGAAATTACATCAAGTGCTCTCTGAGACCACAGTGGAATAAAACAGAAAATCAACTCCAAAACGAATCTTGAGAACCACGCAAATACATGGAAATTAAATAACCTGCTCCTGAAATCAAGATGGAAATTTAAAAATTCTTCAAACTGAATGACAATAATGACAGAGCCTATCAAAGCCTCTGGGATACAGCAAAGGCAGGCCTAAGAGGAAAGTCCATAGCCCAAGGCGCCTACATGAAAAAGTCTGAAAGAACTCTGAAAGAACACAAATTGACATTCTAAGATCACACCTCAAGAAACTACAGAAACAAGAACAAAATTACCAAGATCAGAGCAGAACTAAATAAAATTGAAAAAATATATATAAAACATAAATAAAACAAGAAGCCAGTTCTTTAAAAGATAAAATTAATAGACCATTAGCACAATTAACCAAGAAAAGAAGAGAGGAAATCTAAATAACCTCATTAAAAAACGAAACAGGAGATATTACAACTGACACCACCGAAATACAAAAGATCATTCAAGGCTACTATGAACACCTTTATGCACATAAATAAGAAAACATAGAAGAGATGAATAAGTTCCTGGAAAAATACAACCCTCCTAGCTTAAATCAGGAAGAATTAGATGCCCCAAACAGACCAATAACAGGCAGCGAGATTGTAATGTAATTTAAAAATTACCAACAAAAAAAAAATCCAGCACCAGACAGATTCACAGCAGAATTCTACCAGACATTCAAAGAAAAATTGGTACCAATCCTTTTGACACTATTCCACAAGACAAAGAAGGAACCCTCCCTAATTCATTTTATGAAGCCAGAATCACCCTAATACCAAAATGAGGAAAGGACATAACCAAAAAAGAAAGCTACAGACCGATATCCTTGATGAACATTAATGTTAAAATCCTTACTTAACAAAATACTAGCTAACTGAATCCAACAACATATCAAAAAGATAATCCACCACGATCAAGTGGATTTCATACCAAGGATTCAGGGATGGTTTAACATACGCAAGACAATAAATGTGATACACCACATAAACAGAATTAAAAACAAAATCACATGATTATCTCAACAGATGCAGAAAAAGTACAACAAAATCCAGTGTCCCTTTATGATTAAAACTGACAGTAAAATCAGCATACATGGGACATATCTTAATGTAATAAAATCTATCTATGACAAACCCACAGGCAACTTAACACTGAATGGGAAAAAGTTGACAGCATTTCCCTGGAGAACTGGAAAAAGACAAGGATGCCCACTCTCACCACTCCTCTTCATTATAGTACTGGAAGTCCTAGCCAGAGCAATCAGACAACAGAAAGAAATAAAAGGCATCCAAATCAGTAAAACAGAAGTCAAACTGTCACTGTTTGCTGAAGGTAAGAAGTCTACAGACTCCTCCAGAAAGCTCCTAGAAGTGATAAAAGAATTCAGTAAACTTTCTGGATACAAGATTAATGTACACAAATCAGTAGCCTTTCTATACACTAACAGTGACCAAGCAAAGAATTAAATCAAGAAATCAACCATTTTTACAATAGCTGCAAAATAAACAAATAAAATACTTAGGAATACACCTAACCAAGGAGTCAAAAAACATCTACAAGGAAAACTACCAAAACACTGTTGAAAGAAATCATAAACGACACAAATGGAAAAACACATCCGTAGTGTGATTTTTGAGGGGTGCTAAAAGAGCTTTGTTTTGTCATATTACCAGGGTTGGTTTTCTGGTTCCTTCTCATTGGGTAGGCTGTGTCAGAGGAAAGGTCTAGGACTGAAGGCTGCTGTTCAAATTGTTTTGTCCCATGGGATGTTCCCTTGATATAGTACTTTCCCCCTTTTCCTATGGATGTGACTTCCTGTGAGCCTAACTACAGTGATTGTTGTCTGTCTTCTAGGTCTAGCAACCCAACAAGTCTACCAAGCTCCAAGTTGGTACTAGGGGTTGTCTGTACAAAGTCCTATGATGTGAACTATCTATGGGTCTCTCTGATATACATTCAAGTGCACATGAAACATTCTGAAGGATAGATCATGTCTTAGGCCACAAAACAAGTCTAACAAATTTAAGAACACTAAAATCATATCACATATCTTTTCTGTCCACAATCACGTGAACCAGAAATGAACAACAGGAAAAAAAAAAATAGGAAAATTCACAAATATGTGAAAATTAAACAACATACTCCTGAATAACCAATGGGTCAAAGAAGAAAACAAAAGAAAAATTTAAAAAATCTTAAGACCAATGAAAATAGAAACACAACATACCAAAACTCTGATACAGCAAAAGCAATTTATGAGGAAAGTTTCCAGCAATAAATACCTAAATTAAGAAAAAAAGAAATATCACAAATGAACCACCTAATTTTACACAACAAAGAAATAGAAAAAGAACAAATTAAGTCCAGAGTTAGTAGAAGGAAGGAAATACTGAGAGAGATCCAAGATGGCGGATTAGCAACAGCTCAGGAATGTAGCTCCCAGTGAAAGCGCAGAGAGCGAGTGGATGCCGCACTTTCAGACGAAGTTTTGTTGCCCACAGACCGGGAGCTACCCAGTGGAGGAGCCACATGGGTCGCCAGTGCGACTCTTTTGGCCTGCGCGGTGTGGCGCTTCTCGGTGCAGAGTATACGGGACTGGGTGCCCATTGAGTCGGGCTTAGCTGGTCCCATCCCCACAAGGAGAACAGCAATTGGAAGCGCTGAGGACTGAGAGTTTCACAGTAAGCACAGCTGAACCCGGGAAGGCCTAGCTCTGTGGGGAAAGGGCGTCTGCCGAAGGAAAACTAAGAAACAGAAAAA
>CAUYLG010007702.1:0-93247 GCA_963573385.1 Cacajao melanocephalus
CAGAGCTACTGCACAGCAAAACAATCATTAGAGTGAACCGGCAGCCAACAGAATGGGAAAACATTTTTGCAATCTACCCATCTGACAAAGGACTTATATCCAGAATTTACAAAGAACTAAAACAGATTTACAAGAAAAAAAACCCATTCAAAAGTAGGTGAAGAACATGAACAGACACTTTTCAAGAGAAGACATATATGAGGCCAACAAACATACAAAAAAATGCTCATCATCACTGGTCATTAGAGAAATGCAAATCAAAACCATATTGAGATACCATCTCACGCCAGTTAGAATGGCGATCATTAAAAAATCTGGAGACAACAGATGCTGGAGAGGATGTGGAGAAATAGGAACACTTTTACGCTGTTGGTGGGAATGTAAATTAGTTCAACTATTGTGGAAGATAATGCAGTGATTCCTCAAGGACCTAGACATAGAAATTCCATTTGACCCAGCAATCCCATTACTGGGTATATATCCAAAGGATTATAAATCATTGTATTATAAAGACGCATGCACACGTATGTTCATTGCAGCACTGTTTTCAATAGCAAAGACCTGGAACCAACACAAATGCCCATCGATGATAGGCTGGACAGGGAAAATGTGGCACATATACACCATGGAATACTAGGCAGCCATAAAAAATGATGAGTTCCTGTCCTTTGTAGGGACATGGATGAATCTGGAAACCATCATTCTCAGCAAGCTGACGCAAGAACAGAAAATCAAACACCACATGTTCTCACTCATAGGCGGGTGTTGAACAATGAGAACACATGGACGCAGGGAGGGGAGTATCACACACTGGGGTCTGTTAGGGGGGACTAGGGGAGTGACAGTGGTGGGTAGGGAGGTTGGGGAGGGATAACATGGGGAGAAATGCCAGATATAGTTGATGGGGGGATGGAGGCAGCAAACCACATTCACTGCCATGTATGTACCTATGCAACAATCCTGCATGATCTGCACATGTACCCCAGAACCTAAAGTACAATAAAATATTTAAAAAAAAAAAAAGAAAAAGAAAGAAAAGCTGAGGCCCAGAGATGGGTGGGCAGATAACTTGTCAGAGGCTGCAAAGCAGGGAATCACAGCCCTGGGGAGAATCCAGACTCACAGCTGAGGCTGTAGTCCTTTCCATCCCCCTGATGCCAGGGCCAGTTTTATCCGAGTAGCTGAGCCTGTGGCGGAGAGGTGATTCTGAGTCTCAAAGGGCTCCGGTCACACCCTTCTCAATATCAGAGCTGCCTTTCCGGTGTCTGGCCCAGCATCACTAGTTTTGGGATCTAAGCAACCACAGTCAGAGCCCATTTGCTGCAGACAGAGGCAGGAAGGAGGTGGGGGTGGAGGTGGAGGCCCAAGCAGCCCCACTCCAGGGCTTTCAGGGAGGAAGGGCGGGGCCTAAACCTTCAGGGCTGTTGAGAAATGTTAGTGTTCACACCCGAATTACAGAAGCTCAGATGGAAAAACACCATAAATACAGGCCTCAGCCTCCGCATCTCTCAGATGGGCAGAGATATTCTGCCAAAGTAATGCCTGAATTTGATTTCACTGAAAATCAAACTCTACCAGGGACATTAAAGATTTAATTCATCCTCTTCATATTGTACGGTGTGTGGTCAACATTTCCCCACTGGCTGGAGGACAGCCCACTGTGACTACACAAGCAATTTAAAGTTAGAGGTACCAGGCTGCACCACTCAGCTGCACCAGGGACACAGCTTATACTCTGAACACCTGCAGGACCCTCAGAGCACACAAGACAGGGGCGGATGTGGTCTCCACTGCTTCTGTCTGACCAACTGATGGATGAGGTGTCTCAGGGGAGGAAAGGACCACTTCCTTCTTAAACACCCCTGCACCTGCTGAGCCACACCACGGCAGACAAGCATCAGAAAGGCCTTGAGTGCAGACGGTAACGCTGAGGCCTAGAGAAAGCCTTTCTAATACACCTTGTTCATTTTCTTTCTTCCTATAGCTCCCCTTTTCTTGTCCCATATCAGCCTCCCAGGGTGTCTGCTAGTTCTGATTGCCTCAGAGGGCCTGGAACTGGCAAAAGCACTAGACATTATTTCTAGCATTTGGGTCAGCCTGGCAGGTAGGACCCTGAAGAAGCTGGACAGAAAATGGTGTCAGTGGCTGGGTGGAGGTGGGGGAAGAGACAGGCTGAGCACCCAGATACCTGTCTCCCAGTCCAATGGCAAATTGGGAGTCCAGAGTCAAGGTCCTAGCTTGCCATCTGCTTGCTGTGTGACCTCGGGTGGGCACCCTTCCTTTTCTGTGCTTCTATTTCCTCTTCTGCATGGCATGGAATTGTGCAATGGGATACGTAAGAGCCCTTTTGGTTTTGACATGCTGTGGATGGGGAAGAAGGGGCAGAGTGAGGTCATCATTTTATTGTACTTTAGGTTCTGGAGTACATGTGCAGATGAGACAGAGATGCTATCTCATCTTCTATCGATCCTGTCCTGCTTGTTTGCTCTGGGCAGGGCAGGGCCAGTTTGACACACTCAGCTGTCAGCTCTGGTCATGGGCAGTTGGACACACTTAGCCGTCAGCTCTGGTCATGGGCAGTTGGACACACTCAGCTGTCAGCTCTGGTCATGGGCCCTTGCTCAGGAGGTGTGGGTGAGAACCTGGAGCCCTTCACACCATCGCCTGTTCTTCAGCAGCCAATGTAAGGGTAGTTGAAAAACAGAAGGCAGAATTGCCTGAAAGCAGAGAACGACAGAGCTCAGCCACCTCCCAAGTTGCATGCAGCATGCTCCCAATCCTACGGTGGCACTGCAAGCACAAAGAAGTACTTATTAGTGAGGATGAGGAGGATGCACAGGATGCTCAGGGCAGGACCATTTGCAGTAGGGAAACACTGTAAACTGGGGACTGGCTGGATACACTCAGAGACATAATACCATGTCATATCATTCATATGTTTAAGAGAGTGAAGTAGATCTTTATGTACAAAGATGGAAAGCCATTTGGTAGAATACCAATATCCAAACTAAACTATTTTTTTCTTTTGAGATAGGGTCTCACTCTGTTGTCCAGGCCGGAGAACACTGGCATGTTCCCGGCTCACTGCAGCCTCTGCTTCCCAGGTTCAAGCAATTCTCTTGCCTCAGCCTCCCCAGTAGCTGGGATTACAGGCAGGTACCACCACATCCAGCTAATTTTTGTATTTTCAGTAGCGACAGAGTTTCACCATGTTGACCAGGCTGGTTTTGAACTCCTGACCTCAGGTGATCTGCCCACCTAGGCCTCTCAAAGTGCTGGCATGAGCCACTGTGCTGGGCCACCTATTTCTATTGACTTAAAAAGAAAATGCACAGGAAAAAGTACCTAGAAAAGCACAAACTGATAACAGTTGTCATCTCCAAAGAATGGACTACAATTATGGTAGCTTCCATTTTACCTAAATTCTTAGGATTTTTAAAGCAATAATGCATTCAAGAGTTACTTGTATACAAAGAAATTAACAACAACAAGAAAAAAAAAAAAACACCTCTCTTGGAACCTGAACGCCTCCAGAGTGATGGTACAGATGGAGAAACCAAGGCTGGGGAGGAGAATAGTTAGCAAAAGAGGCAGAAGTGGGTCCCATCCTTAGAATGATGAATAACAGAGGTTGGGAAGGATGTGTGTGGCGGGTGGAGGGAATGAAGAGAGGCTGGTCAAAGGATACAAACGTACAGCCAGATGGAAGGACTACATGCTAATGTTCCATAGCAACCATGTACTGTATGTTTCAAAATAGCTAGAAGAGAGGACTCGAAATGTTCCCAACACTTAGAACTGATAAATACTCGAGGTGATGGAAACTCCAGATACCCTGACTTGATCATTACACAGTCTATGCACATAACAAAATATCATATGTACCTAATAAATAGGTAAAATATTATATATCAATGAAAAATATAAAGAAGTAGGCCCCATTCTTGACTCTCAGTTCAGTGCTCTTTCCTCTACAGATGCAGCTGCTGGTATCCAAAAGCAATGGGCCCTGTCCAAGCACCACCCTGTTTACAGTGCTGCCTCCTCTGCTGCCATCCAAAGGGGAGGCACTGGCTCTTGCTGTCCTTTTTGATTGCTGGCAAGATGGGAATAGGGGGTGAGAGGGTGAGTAAGGAGCGATTAACCTTGCGATATGAAAGTTTCCTAAAGCTGTCTGGGAGTGGTGGCTCACGCCTGTAATCCTAGCACTTTGGGAGGCTGAGGCAGGCAGATCACTTGAGGTCAGGAGTTCAAGACCAGCCTGACCAACGTGGAGAAACCCCGTCTCTACTAGAAATACAAAATTAGCCGGGCATGGTGGCAGATGCCTGTAATCTCAGCTACTCGGGAGGCTGAGGCAGGAGAATCACTTGAACCTGAGAGGTAGAGGTTGCGGTGAGCCAAGATTGTCCAGCCTGGGCAACAAGAGCGAAACTCCCTCTCAAAAAAAAAAAAAAAAAAGAAAGAAAAGAAAAGAAAGTTTCATAAAGCTGCTGTAACAAATTACCACACACGTGGTAGCTGAAAACAACAGAAATTTATTCTCTCACAGTTCTGGAAGTTAGAAGTCCAAATTTGAGGTGTCAGCTGAGCTGGTTCTTCTGGAGGCTCTGAGGGAGGATCTGTTCCCTCCCTCTCTCCCAGCTCCTGGTGGGTGCCAGCAATCCTTGGCTTAGAAGCCAAGGATTAGAGGATTTAGCTTAGAAGATGCATCATTCCACTCCCTACTGTTCTCCCTGTGTGTCTATGTCCAAATGTCCCTCTTCTTGTTGGGACATAATCACTGGATTAGGGCCCATCCAGTGTGACCTCATTTTAACTTGATTGTCACTGCAAAGACCCTATTTCAAATAATGTCACATTTATAGATTCTGCGTGAACATAAATGTAGGAGGGGACGCTACCGAACCCCATAAAGGTAACAGCTTTTCTGATGTCCAGGCCATCTCCTTAAGGAAGAGGAAGGGGCAGAGTTGCATGGGGCAGTGAAAAATGGCGAGGAAGGCCACAAAGGTCATTGCACACTCAGTGAAAAAGAACTTCATTGCGGAGAGAGGAGGAAAACTGGAAGTAGGTCAGACTGCATATCACTTGTCTTGGGGGGGAAGCACGGACGTGGATGGCTGTTTTAGGTATTGTTCAGTGTTTGGCCTAGATGTTCTGGAAGGTTCAGATTTGAAAATAAGGTGACATGAGATAAACTATTTTTAGGGATTAAGATTCACCTGGCAAGAGAAATAGGATGGCTTGTCTTCAGGTAATGGATAGATTTGCTCAAGATGGATGGATCTTCTCTCGCTCCTTCTCTCTGCCAAAATGGGACAGTAGGAGGTCCCTCCCTGCTGCCAGTCCTACTGCAGTGGGGCTCCCAGCCTGGCTGTCTCCCCTGGTCACCGGGGACAGCTCACAGTGATGAGGGTGGCGGATGCAGAGGACCAGGTGCCAGCCTTGCAGACAGAGGCCCAAGCGCACCCTGAGGTGTCAGAGCCAGAACTAGGAGCATCTGAGAGACTCTCCTTTCATTAGGAGGGTCCCTTACACTCTTCAAGTTTATATTTTTAATATGGATTTCATACCGAGACCCCTTAGAGCTCTTTTTCCAGGCAGGTCTCAGGCTCTTGTTCACTGGCTGATCTACACACCCTAGATGTCAGGGGGCAACCCCTCCAACCCAGAGTTTCACCATCTTGATATATATACCAGTCTGCTTCTGTGCAGTTAACTTAAAATTTGATCTTTTCTGCCCTTTTATGACAAAAAAGAAGCACAGTGCTGACATGAAGCATAAGCCCCAAACCTAACACCCAACTGAAGCAAAAATGGGAGTCTTTAGGTATCTGGGAATTCATCACGCTCTCAAGGGACCTATATTAGCCATCCAAGAATTCAAGAAAGGAAAAGAATTAAAAATATGTACCTGTGCAGAAAACACATCACCGAAGGTTGTATCTCAAAGGCAGAGATTTATAGGCATTATTCTAATGTGTTTTAGGTTGTCAAACACAAAAATCTGGTATTTAATCTCACAGGTCTTCCGGAGTGCCTCGTGGATGGAAACCCGTACTGGCTTTAGCTAGGAAGATTGGGGCATTCGCTTCTAGGTTGGGCAAAATCACCAGCTCGGAGGCCATGTACACGCCAACATCCCCATGATGGTTGGGGCAGGGAACTGAGTGCTGCACAGGCAGCTTCCCTTCATGCTCCCTGACTGCCCTGCCCTTACTAACTGAGCTAGAAAATCAGCTTTGCCCACTCCTCCTAACCAGGTCACAAGGGCTGCTCCCATCTTCCTTCTGCCTAGGATGCCCTCCTGCATAACCCCCACTCACCTTCAAAACTCAACTTAGAGAGATGCCATCTCTCTAAGAGACCTTCCTTGACCCCCTCTAAGTCCAAAGTCACACTGGCCTCAGGTAGGAGGAAAACACAAGGATGTTCATTGATTACCAGGGTACGAGTGTAGACTGTAACGAACCACGGGTCCAAACTGAGTAAGCCACGGAACAGTCACGGGACATTCGGTAGCCACTAAAAAGTCCATGTTTCCATGGACTAGTTAACATGGGAAAATGCCCCCAGAAGAAAACTAACTGGAATATAGCCATATAAAACTATTCTTAGCTTTAGACAGATAGTCATAGTCACATCTATAATATACACAGTAAAAAACAGTTTAACAAATGCCACTGAAATGTATGCAATGGCTATTTCTTAACTGTGAGATTAAAAGATTTTAAAATTTCTTATTCTTTCCCAAATTTTGAAATTTCAGCTGAAAACATAATAATCAGACTAATTCCTTTTTTTGAATGGAATCATATATATTTGCTGGTCATAGTCTTGTGTCCCCTCTAATATTCTTGCCAAAATGCCACCTGACCCCTGCTTGTACCCCTCCCATGATAGGGAACTCACTACCCTTTGAGGCCTTTTTTGGTGGCTTCTTCCTCATGAGAAGTAGAAATATGGCTCACTTTAGCCTCCCCCCACTGGCCACAGTGCTGCCTTCTGGAACAACAGAGAACAAAGCTGCTTTCCATGCCCCTTGTCAAGACTTCAGAGATTTGAAGGCAGAGGCCAGACTCTAGGCTGCATCCTCCCCACCCTGCCCACGTCAGCCTTCCAAGGACAGTAACGTCTTTTACCTCCCACGTCCCAGGGTACTTTCCTTGGGTACAATCTAGGCAGTGGTGTCCTTAAAGCATAACAGTAAGTCTCTTTCAAAGGCCTCTTTCAAAGGCATCCTTCCTGCTAGTCAGGGTATCAGGGACTCTGTCACATACAGTCTTTCATCTAATCTTTTTTTTTTTTTTTTTGAGATGGAGTTTTGCTCTTGTTTCCCCGGGCTGGAGTGCAATGGCGCGATCTCGGCTCACTGCAACCTCCGTATTCCGTGCCCAGGCAATCCTCTTGCCTCAGCCCCCTAAGTAGCTGGTATTACAGGTATGTGTTACCACGCCCAGCTAATTTTGTATTTTTAGTACGGACAGGGTTTCTCCATGTTGGTCAGGCTGGTCTTGAATTCCTGACCTCAGGTGATCCTCCCGCCTCAGCCTTCCAAAGTGCTGGGATTACAGGTGGCCTCATCTAATCTTTAGAACAACCCTATGGCACAGGAGCTAATAGCACGCCTATCTTACAGATGAGGAAACTGAGGCATATAGAAGCCAAGCCTCTTTTAAGATCACTTAACAGATCTTTCATGTAATCAGGACTGAAGCAGCACCCAGCCCAGAGCCCAGTGTGGTTGACACGCAAATGTTTGCCAAGTTAATAAATAGGTGAACTGAGTTTTAAAGCCCATGCCCTTGGTGTCTGCTGGTTGATTTCAGAATTACCCATGCCTGCACCAGCCTCTTCCATATCATTCATTTCTATCACCTGGCTTGCTACATGGACGTGCTCATGAAGGGCTGCTGAATGACTGATCCACCAAGTACCTGTCACCTGAGGCCCAGGTACTTGGCACTGTGCCGAGCCCCTTCTCTGAGGCCCTGCTTGGAACTATGGAGCCATAGCCACAGCCTTTGGGACTGGAGAGTTCAGACATCATGCCTGGCACTCTGCAGTGTCACACAAAGGGGGTTGGCCATGAGATGCCTCCTGCCCCCCTACCTTATTGCCCAAGGGAGGCCGGTAACCTGCTGGGGATAGGAAGGCCCCTCCTTACCCCCATGGCCAGCAAGCCCCCAGAAGGCTGGTTTACTTGACCCCTACCCACTCTGCCTGGCCTTCTCCTGAGTCTTCCTGGGAGATGTGACTGCATTAGCCATGGTTTTTACGGAGAATACAGGTTTAGGAAGGACCACATGATCCAGACATTTCCTTAGCACCTACCCCCAGACTGTCAGGATCCCTATTCATTCATTCCCAGCATTTCAACTTGTTCCAATAAGGCAGTGACCTAGGCCCAGGCCAGGCCTCTCAGGGTGGCCTAGAGAAGCTAGTCAGCCAAGCCCAGCAGGCACCATGGACCACAGAACTCAGCAGACCCTCAGATCCTTGAACCTGGAGGGAACTTGAGAAGGCCTCATGATTAAGCTCCTGTCCCTAGCCAGGATAGTCCTTGCTAAAAGTGCCAGCCTCATTCCTTGCTGCCTGCCACCTCCGTTCTCCACAAAGAACCCCCTCACGCTGTGCTTTCAGTGGCTCAGCCTTTGCTTAGCCTTGGCCATGAGTGGGCAACCCTTGCCATACCTTCCAAACCACCCTCCATCCAAAAACTCTTCCTGCATCTCTCAAGGATGGACGTGATGCTCCTGCTGCCAACCCCTAGCACGGCTCTTATTTGTCCCTCATTCACTCAGATATCTACTTAGCACCTGCTCCATGGTCTGCATATGGCAATGAGCACCAGATGGGGAGTGCAGAAAGCCAGGCTCAACTGCACAGCTTTGCCACCAACTGGCATTGTGACTTTGGACCCATCACTCGTCACTGAGCCTCAGTTTCCTCACTGGTAAAGTGGGAAAGAGTCCACAGCTTAGCCTTGCTTCCAGGGCTTCTGTGAGGCTGGGCAGGATGTGAAAGCATTCTGCAAACATGCAGGGTGAGTCATGATTATCAGAACCTAACCCTTCTGCGGCCTGAGCTCATTTTTGTTCATCCCATCCCTGGAGTCCCCCTCTCTCCCAGGGGGCCTATAGCCTGTTGAAGATGAACTTGGGAGCTCATGCCTTCTGAGGAGTTGGCACCTGGGTGAGAAATTGGGCAGGAACACAGCCTAGAGGGATGGGAGCATTAAACAAAACCAGGCCATAAATCTTGCCATATAGGGGCAGGGGCCTGGCATGGCTGGGGCCAAGAAGGCATGCCAGGCTGTTCTGAGGAAACAAGAGTAAAACCTTTCATGCTAAAGGGTCTTGTTTGTAGTCATCAAGAAGCCACTGGAAGCACAGTGGGAGGGGCTGGAGACAAAGAGCACCGGGCTAGGGCACTAGACACCTGGGTTCTGCTCTGTGTTGCTCTGTGACCTCAGTCATGCCCCTTCCCTCTTCTAGGCCTTAATCTCCTATCCGTATAGTGAGTGCATCAGCCTAGGTGGTACCCAAGGCTCTTTCCAATTCAGATAGGCTGTGCCAGCTTTACTTGCCCTTCAGAACTTTGGCTGTGCCAGGGACAGGCAGAGACAGCTGGTAAGTCTCTTGGAAGGAGCAGGAGCCAAAGGAGCTGTGCTTCCTGTGACCTCCTCTTCCAGCTTGTGGAAGGGTCAGGCTCCTCCCCATTTCCTCCACCTCTGGGTAGATGGAATTTACCCTTGGTCCACTTTGCAAGCTACAAGGTTGACACAGGTGCAGAGAATATAGACTCTCAGACTCTTAAGGATCATCTTGCTCACCACTTCCCATATAGGGAGAAATTGAGATCCAGGGAGCCACAGAGGCTTGCTTGGGGTCACCTAGTATGTTTGTGGCACTACGAGGACTTACACCCAGGACTGCTGTCCGCCTACCACTTGCTCAGTTACAAGTCTCAGCCCAGGCTCAGGTCTCTCCACCTTGTCATCCCTGTCAGCCAGCCCCTTCCTTCTACTGATAGCACCAAGCCTCAGTTTCCCTGTTGGAGTGAGGAAAGACATGAGGGTTTCTAGGTCAGGGGTTGGTGAGGATTTTCAATCCGGTAATAAAGGGAGAGCAAGGAAAGCTGGAAGGTAATGTACTTCAGGCAGAGCAGGGAGTAGAACTCTCCAGGCTAGGACAGTACTGTTAGGCAGAAAAACCTGCACTCAGGGCACTAGCAAAGCAAGCGCAGAGGGAAGACTGAAGTTCATTGCAAAACTATTAAATATTGTCACAGTTTGGGGCCCGTCAGGGTCTCAAGGGAGAATGATCATGAAGTTAATGGGATCATCTAGTCCCACCTGGCTAGGGGCAGGCAGTGGTAGGAAAAAGGGCCAGAACTTGAGGGTCCTCCTTCCCCCCAGCCTCACAGTGTACCCTGAGGAGGCTGTCTTTCTAGCTCCAGGCTCTGACCTTCTGGGCTCGTCAGACCCCAACGGGCAGCTGGTCTCACGGCCAGAAACCTGAGTAGAGTCCCCTGGGCCCTAACCCAGCTCCAAGGCCCCTTGGGGGAAGGACAGGAAGGGAGGAGAGGGCCGCAGAAGGCAGTAGATCGCCTCCCTCTTTCGCGTCTCCCAGCTACCCCAAGGGCAGCCCACACTCAGTAGCTCCCGGGCCTGCAGAAGCCTTAAGACCAGCGCCTCAAACTTTAAAGCGTCATCGCCTGGGCATATTGTTAAAACGCAGCTTCGGTCTTGGCAGGACTGGGCCAGAGCCTGAGATTCTGCATTTCTAACAGGTCCCCAGTGATGCCGATACCGCGAGTCGGTAGAACACTCTGCGAGCAGCCCTGAGAGGTAACAGCCTCTGACCCGGGGAGAGGAAGCCGAGGGCCCAGAGAGGTCAAGTCACTTGTCCATGGCCACACAGCGAACAGCCCCAGACCGAAGGCAGAGGGCACCTGCCACAGACACTCGACATCTCCCCACCGAGGCAGCGGGAATCAGCTGCCGTTCCCTGGCTCGGGTGCCGTGTTTGTAAACTCGGCTGCTTGGTGCGGCTCGGGCCGGGGTAAAGAGCGCCTCCCAGCAGAACCTCCCCCGTCTCGGAGCTGGCCTCTCTCGGTCCTCCGTCCGGTACCCCAGGCCGACCAGAGGGAGCCCGGGGCGCCGAGTCCCCTGCGGCGGAGCGATGCCGCACTCCCCTCTCCTCTGAAAGCAAACTTCTCCGCCGGCGCCCTTTACCTTTTTGGGGGCTTTGCAGTTGCTCAGCCTGCTGTGTCTGCAGCCCATCCTCCTCCGGGGGCTCCCGGACGCCGCTCCCCAACGCCGGGGCCCCCAGAGGAGCCTGCGGTCCGGGCCCCGCTCTCTGCTCCGCGCCCGCGGGCTGCGGCTGCCGGCGAGACCCTGAAACTGAACCTGGAAGTGCAGACTTGAGCCTGAGCTGGGGCGGCCGAGCGCCGTAAATACCCGAAGAGCGGGGCCTCCGCGTAGCCCGCAGGGCCAGTGGCGCCGCCACCAGAGGCAGGTGACTAGAATCTTTCCAAATAATAGGAAGCTCCGGTCGGGGCCGGAAAAAAAAAAAAAAGAAAAAGAAAAAAAAAAGCCCTTAAGGAGCAACAGATGCTTTTTCGAACCCTCAGCTAAGCAAGGGCCAGGGGGGAAAATAATTAAAACAATTATTTGATAAACATAACAGCTATCGTTTATCGAGGGCTGTTTAGTCCCAGTTGTTTTATACATTTTATTTCTATTTCTTGCCATATCCGTGCAACAGAGGTATTACTTCCTCCATTTTACAGGTGAGGAAAATGGTGCTCAGAGATGCAAAATGATTTGTCTAAAGTCACATAGCTAGTAAGTTACCACAGCCCAGATAGAATCCAGTTCCTTGTTTATTTATTTATTTACTTATTTATTTTTTGGCGAGATAATAGCTCACTGCAGCCTCAAAAGCCTAGGCTCAAGCCAGCCTCCCAGCTCAGTCTCCTGAGTAGCTGGGACTACAGACACACACCACCACACCCAGCTAATTTCTTTTATTTCTTCCAGTCTGATTTCGAACTCCTGCCCTCAAGCAATCCTCCCGCCCTGGCTACCAAAAGCACTGGGATTACAGACATGAGCCACTGCACAGAATACAATTCTAACTCCAGAACCTAACCTTTGACTCAATTGCCTACAAATAAATAATAATACTAAGTTTAGTTAGTTTATTTATTTATTTAGAGACAGAATCTCACTCTGTTGCCCAGGCTAGAGTGCAGTGACACAATCTGGGCTCACTGCAACCTCCACCTCCTGGATTCAAGTGATTCTTCTGCCTCAGCCTCCCAAGTAGCTAGGAGGATTACAGGCATGCACCACCACCCCCAAATAATTTTTGTATTTTTAATAGATACCGTGTTTCGCTATTTTGACCAGGCTGATCTCAAACTCCTGACCTCAGGTAATCTGCCCTCCTTGGCCTCCCAAAGTCCTGGGCCCCACTCCCAGCCAATAATACTAAGTTTAAATTTAATGCCTCCTCACTTCTGGGCTGATTGTTTTTTCCACCTCACAAGCATCTGTGATATTTGACTCTATCCATCTTGGATAGGTGTTATTCAACACAACAACCTCGGGAGGTGGGCCAGGCCTGGTGAGAATATGGGACATAAAATGTCAGTGTTTAGGAAAAGGAACTTTTGTTTATCTTCACTTTTTTATTAGCTGAGGTTTCTGGAGTGGCAATGCAGGAAAAAGGAAACTAATTTTGAAAATCAGTGTCTATGCCTATTTGCATGTATATGGGAATATTAGAGTCAGGCCCAAAAACTCTTGGAAAGATGTGCTGTGAAAGGCTTAGAGTCATGAATGGGGAAAGAATATGAGACCTCAAAAAAATTGCTCCCTCCATAGAGTGCAAAACCAATTGCAAAAGTGTGTAAGAAAGGAAACTAAGGAAACGTGGTACTAGGTTCTCAAAAGTGAGTATAATAGAGCATGGTGGCTTACAAAGTGTGATTCCCAAATCAGCAGTGTCAGCACTACCAGCTGCCTTTGTTGGAAATGCAAATTCTCAGGCCCTACCCCTGGCCTAAACTCTGGGGATGGGGCTTAGGAATCCTTCATAAGGATTCCAGGCATTTCTGGCCTGGGCTAAAGTTTGAGAACCCCTGCTATAGGATGTGCTCCACAGGTACTGAAGAAACAGGATGTGCCTAAATTATAATTAAATTAACAATGTTTATTGGAACAGTGCTCATGATTAAAAACAAAGAACCCAAAACAATCTAAATAGCCAAGAAAAGAAGCTTGGGTAAATAAATTATGCTATATCTATAAAAATAGAATGCCATATAACCAGCAAAAATACTGATGAAGATGAATTGTTTTGTATTACAAAACGTAACCAATTCATTTTCATTAAAAAAAATAAGTATTGAGTGACTACCCTGTATTGGTGAGATTTTGAAATTTTAAAACTGTTCTTGTTTTGAGACAGGATCTTGCAATGTCACCCAGGTTGGAGTGCAGTGGAGTGATCATGGCTCACTGCAGCCTCAACCTTCCAGGCTTAAGTGATCCTCCCACCTCAGCCTCCCAAGTAGCTGAGTCCACAGGTGCATGCCACCATGCCCAGCTAATTTTTAAAAATACTTTTTTCTGTAGGCCAGGCACAGTGGGTTACGCCTGTAATCCCAGCACCTTGGGAGGCTGAGGCAGGTGGATCACCTGAGGTTAGGAGTTCGAGACCAGCCTGACCAATATGGCAAAACCCTATCTCTATTTAAAATACAAAAATTAGCTGGGTGTGGTGGTGTATGCCTGTAGTCCCAGCTACTCAGGAGGCTGAGACAGGAGAATTGCTTGAACTCAGGAGGAAGAGGTTGTGGTGAGCCTAGATCATACCCTTGCATTCCAGCCTGGGTGACAGAGCAAGGCTCCCTCTCGAAAACAAAAACATTTTTGTAGACCAGGCACAGGGTGGCTCATGCCTGTAATCCCAGCACCCTGGGAAGCTGAGGCAGGTGGATCACTTGAGGTCAGGAGTTTGAGACCAGCTTGGCCAACATAGTGAAACCCATCTCTACTAAAAATACAAAAATTAGCCGAGCATGGTGGTACATGCCTGGGACCCCAGCTACTGGGCAGGCTGAGAGGCAGGAGAATCTCTTGAACCTGGGAGGTGGAGGTTGCCATGAGCTGAGATCACACAACCACACTCCAGCCTTGGCAACAAAGTGAGACTCCGTCTCAAAAAAAAGAAAAAAAAATTGTAGAGAGAGGGTCTCACTATATTGCCCAAGCTGGTCTAGAACTCCCAGACTCAAGCAATTCTCCACCTCAGCCTCCCAAAGTTCTGGGATTACATGCATGAGCCACTGAGCCTGGCTTCATTTTCTTATATTAAAAAATGAGTATGCATTTATTACTGTTATAATAAAAATACTATTTTAATATGAAAAAGCTTTCTTTTAAAATGTGTTTAAACCTATGCATGAAATTATCATTAGTTTTTCATCATCAAGCTATAGGCAGATCTGTGAAATCGTAAAGAAATGGACGATCACTGTGATTAATTAGGTTGAAAAGCAACATAAAGGGCAAAGATGGCTAAACTGTGAGCATGAGAATCCAAACTCCTAAAGTGATCCTGAACCAGTCATATCTCCTTTCTGAGAGTTTCTCATCTATATGTTGAAGAGTCGAACTCTCTAAAATTGATCTCAAATTTTAATGTCAACAGTTAAAACTAATAACTTGGGGCTAGGTGTGGTGGGGTGGCTCACACTTGTAATCCCAGCATTTTGAGAGGCCTAGGCACGAGGAACACTTGAGGCCAGAACTTTGAGACCAGCCTGGACAACATAATGAGACCTTGTAAAAAAAAAAACTGCCTGGGCGCGGTGGCTCACGCCTGTAATCCCAGCACTTTGGGAGGCCAAGGAAGGCGGATCACAAAGTCAGGAGATAGAGACCATCCTGAACAACATGGTGAAACCCCATCTCTTCTAAAATACGAAAAATTAGCCAGGCCTGGTGGCACGAACCTGTTGTCTTAGCTACTCAGGGGGTTGAGGCAGGGGAATCAATTGAATCCAGGAGGCGGAGGTTGCAGTGAGCCGAGATTGCGCTGCTGCACTCCAGCCTAGTGACAGAGGGAGACTTTATCTCAAAAATAAAATAAAATAAAGATAAGATAAAATAAAATAAAATAAAATAAAATATTAGCTGGGCATGGTAGTGTGAGCCTGTTGTTTCAGCTAATCAGGAGGCTGAGGCAGAAGGATTGTTTAAGCCCTGGAGTTTTTCATTACAGTGAGCTATGATCATGCCACTGCACTCCAGCCTGGGTGACAGAGCGAGATGCTGTCTCTAAAAATAAATAAAGGAAAAGAAAATAAAATGAATAGCTTGGAGTGATGAGTGGGAACCAGGAGGCAAGTTTTTTCCCTGGAGCCTCTGCTCTCAAGACGTCTTGCCTCCAGCCTCTCCAAGCAGGTTCCGATTTCCCATTTTCCCACTGCGGGATTTTTGGTTACGTGTTTTGAAGTTTGTGCCTGAGAAACTTGAGCAGCTTGAGTTTGACAAAGTTGCCAATGAGATATTTGATGGTTGCCATACTAGTCAGGTTAGGAGAGGTTTTGCTGAGATAATAAAAAGCATAAAAATCTCAGTGACTTAACACAAGAGAAGATAGGTTTCTGCTCACACTACATGTCCAGCATGGGCAGGCAGAGGGCTCTGCTTCACAGAGAAGTTCCATACCATCCTGTAGGGCAGCCTTCTTAACATGACAACTTCAGGGTTTGCTGGGCAAAGAGAAGAGAGTGTACAAGAATAGTGCACAGGGTCTTAACTGTTTCCACTTGGAGGGAACACACATGGAGGTCCACTCACGTTTCATTGGCCAAACATGTCACACAATTATGCCCAACTTTATGGGGATGGGAAAGTGCAATGCCTGTCCAGAAGGAGAAGAGAATCAGAAATATTGACAAATAGGATAATATCTACCATAGTTAGCAATCAACAAGCAGCTACTGCTTCTTTGGCAAGTAGGGTGGCTCATCCTGATTTGCCTAGGATTTTCCCACTCTTCACCCTGGAAGTCCCAGAAACTCTTCAGTCCCAGGCACGTTGGGATAGTTGGTCACCCTATGGCCAAGGCATAGTCAAAGCGCAAGAGAAGACTCCGTTCTTGTTCTTGAATTAGTTAATCTGGGGTGCTTTTGTTTGACATTTCGTCTATACATAAGAAAAAATGGGAAATGATACAAAACAGGTTTTATGAAGCTAATGCCAAGTTGTGTGCTTTGTGCAGGAGATGTTAGCATTGAAGGGAGATGGGGATAGTCAGGGAGGACTTCATGGGGGAATACTACAGCCAAAGGGTATTCATATCAAAAGGAATTCTAGAATATCAGGTTGGGTTGGAAATTGATGCTTGGCTTCTACCGCTTACAATTAAGAACACTGACTAATAGAAATCTCTTGTTATAATTTCCTTTCTAGGTGATTATGCAGCCTATGTTTAATACTTTCAGTGAGGGGGAAATCACTACCTATCTTTTCATATCTTGGGGGAGGGGAGAAGCAGGGAGGAGTGATTGTAAGACGGAAGAGCAGCTTGAGTCAAGTCAGGTTAGAGCATGGAGGCTGGCAAGCTAGGCAATGAGGAATTCACATTGGTAGCTAGGTTGTGTGTAAAAGAACAAAAGTTGAAGGGGTGGGCTCTTTGGGGGAAATATTGGAAACAAGAATATGAGGATTATTCTGAGCATCTTTCATAAGAAAAAATATAATATATTCATATGTAAAAGGTTTTGCATAGAATTTCAGGCAGTTCAGGGGCCCTATGCAGCCCATGCAGTGGGGCTAGGTGTGGAATCCCAGGTGAAGAACCTCTTGGCTAGTGGTTGCTAAAGGTCTTTCTAGCCCTATAGCTTTTTCTGTGCAGGTTTTTATGATTGGGCTCAAATATTCCCAAGCATATGTCCTCTGCCCAGAGTGCCTTTTTTTTTTTTTTTTTTTTTTTTTGAGACGGAGTCTTGCTCTTGTTGCTCAGGCTGGAGTGCAATGGCAAGATCTCGGCTCACCACAGCCTCCACCTCCCAGATTCAAGCGATTCTCCTGCCTCAGCCTCTTGAGTAGCTGGGATTACAGATGTCCACCACCATGCTTGGCTAATTTTGTATTTTTAGTTTCTCCATGTTGGTCAGGCTGATCTCGAACTCCTGACCTCAGGTGACCAACCCTCCTCAGCCTCCCTAAGTGCTGTGATTACAGGCGTGAACCACCGCACCTGGCCCAGAGTGACGTTCCTCACTGTCCACATCTGTGGGTTTAATTCTATCTGTACATCGAGGAGCAGCTCCAATGCCCTCTCCTTCCAAGAGCCTGGCAGCACTTGTTCTGTGGCTCTCTTAGCACACGTGGCAGTTTTCCTAGGAGCTGCACTTGTTTGTGTGCTCTGGGTGTCCTCCCTAATGGATGAAGGGTTATGCAGCTCTGTCTCCTCCCTCCTCACCCTATCCCACCTCACTGAGAGATTGCCAGTTGCCTTACTCAACTTCCATTCTTCAGTCTTCCGTGATGACACAATCCTGATCATTCTTCGGGCCAGCAAAGTACTCGGCTAACAGACTACTTACCCAGCTTCCCTTGCCTCTAGGGGTGGCCAGGGATATTTAAGGGGAAATTACAGGTTGAGACTTCCAGGAAAACTTTTAATAGGAGGATGACTCAGCTGGGAGCAGGGCTCCCCTGTTTTGCGCTCCCCTTTTCCTGCCTGGAATACAGACCGGACGGCTGAATCCTGGCTGCCATCTTATTACCTGGCACAAAAATAAGGGAGGAGTCTTGATCTCTGATTAATTTATGGTGCCTCGATACAAGCCTTGGTCAACTACTGCCAGACCTTTTCACATAATAAACAACAAATTAGTTTAAGCCATAGGGAAATCATAGTTAACAGTAATGAATTGTATTTTTCAAAATAGCTGGAAGAGAATTATAACATTCCCAACACAAAGAAAATATAGATGTTTGAGATGATGAATATCCCAATTACCCTGATTTGATCATTGCACATTATGTACAGGTATGAAATATCACATGTATGCCCCAAATCTGTACAACTATTTTATATATATATCAATGTACAAATTTTTTAAAAAAATTATTTTAGCTAGCACTGTTGAGATTTTGTTACTTGCAGCAGAGTGCAATTTCTAACCAATACATAGGTTACTAATTAAGGTTGATTATATTGAATTTAATTAGAATAATTTACTCTTAGGGACACTCTGCGAAGCCCCAGCTTAGTTCTGGAGATGGGAAATGAAGCTGTGTTGATTAAGGTGTCCTGGGTTTTTTGGACTCTGGATAGAAAGGTTGGTTTTGGCAGGGCACGGTGGCTCATGCTTGTAATCCCGGCACTTTGGGAGGCCAAGGCAAGTGGACCACATGAGATCAGGAGTTTGAGACCAGCCTGGCCAACATGGCAAAACCCTGTCTCTACCAAAAATACAAAAATTAGTCAGGCATGGTGGCATGTGCCTGTAATCCCAGCTACTTGGGAGGCTAAGGCATGAGAATCGCTTGAACCCATGAGGCGGAGGTTGCAGAGAACTGAGAGCGCACCACTGCACTCCAGCCTAAAAAGAAAGGTTGGTTTTGACAAGCTCCTTTTGGAATATACTTGAAGAAAATGAGAGAGCAGTTAAAACTGTTGAGTCTTTAGAGTTCTACTGGAGCATTTCTCAAGGTATGGGCGGCTCTTTTGCTTCAGTTAATTGAAGTTAACTCATCTGGTCAAAGTGCAGTTTCTCTGGAATTCCCTCTCTTTTTCCCATCCACTGCATCAGGACTGGGAGGATTGAGTCCGAGGAATCTTCACACTCAAGGTTGTTGAGCTTTACTTCTCCAAAGGTTGTGTGTGTCACCTCACCAGGGAACTGAATTGCTGCATTGATTAAATTGGATTGTGTTGAATTGAATTAAAGGGTAAGTCCTTGGAAAAGGAGAATTGAATCTGAGTAACGCTAATTAGCAATAAGTCATCCCTGCCTATTTTCCCAGAACTGTGGTTTGGGATTTGGGCTGCCTTGGGAGAGGTGTCAAGATTCACTTTACCACTTTCTTTATCAAGAGTCAATTCATGCAAATCATAGTTGGTTAGCGCTTTCTCTGTTTAGCGAAGTTCAGTTAAAGATCCTTAAGGAGCTTGTATGATAAGAGTAGGAGGAGCACAGAACATCGCCTAGAAATATGCTCTTTTTCTTTTCTTTTCTTTTTTTTTTTGAGACAAAGTCTCTCCCTGTTGCCCAGGCTGGAGTGCAGTGGTGCAATCATGGCTCACTGCAGTCTCAACCTGCTAGGCGCAAGTGATCCTCCCACCTCAGCCTCCTGGGTAGCCAGAACTGCAGGTGCATGCTACCACACCCAGCTGATTTTCATATTTTTTGTAGAGATAGGGTTTTGCTATGTTGATCAGGCTGGGCTTGAACTCCTGGGCTCAAACGATCCTCCTGCCTCAGCCTCCCAAAGTGCTGGAATTACACATGTGAGCCACTGTGCCCAGCACCCTCCCTTTTTTAAAATGTAAAATCTCTCTTTCTGTTTTACACAAACACACACACACACACACACACACACACACACACACAAATCACCATGCAAGCTAAACAAAATATTTTCAAGAGGTTACATTGCCTGTATTCCAGGTAGACAAATAATGCAACAAGGGTTATGGAAAAATACCATAGAAGCAAGGGCAGTGATTAACTCTGCCTAGAAGAGGGAAGGTCGGGACAGGCTTCACCAAGGATGTGATGTCTGAGCTGAGCTGTGGAGATTAAGCAGGGGTTCTGCTTGGCCACAAAGTGGGAAGAGCACCTTATGCCCAGCGGCACTTTTGCGGGGGCCTCAGAGGCTCCGTGTGGCTGGAATGCTGGGGGAATGCAGGGAGTGAGGAAGACACAGATAGGCAGAGGCCTTGAAGGCCTTGCCAGGACATTTTTACTTTACCCTGTAGAAGTGGGAGTGGCGTGGTCAGATTGGTGTTATCCAGGGTCACTCTGGGGCTCACGTGGAGAATGGAGAGGAAGTGCTGTCTTGGAGTAGTCAAGCATCTAATGGAATGGTTCATGAGAGTGTGCGTGAGGATCCCAAAGGCACTTTGGTGCAAAAGGACTGCAGCCTTGAGGTCCAGCTCCAGCCCTGTCCTCACAGAGCTCCCAGACTGATATAATAAGGTAACTACGGTGCGCAGCAGTATGGGGTGCCTTGGGTAGGCGGAGAGCAGTTTCCTCTACTCTTAGCCTGGGAGGCGGCAGCTAGCAGCCGGCAGTGTTGTAGTTACCAGGGCCTTGGGTTACAACACGTTTGTTTTTTAAAACGTTGCGATACGTTTTAAATCAGGGCCCTGGACAGGATCCAAGGACAGTAGTAAGGACCAGCCCCCATGGTGCTTCTTAAAGAAGCAGCTGCAGAGGGAGGGAATCTTGGGAACCTGGATTTCTGGGGGAGCCCGAGTTCAGGCAGGGCTTGGAAGCTGGACAAGGCTGGATGCAGCCTCCAGTTCACCCCATTTCTCCTCTTCCTTCCTCGAGGTACTTTTGGATCAGGAGCACTTGGAGAAGACGAACAATCTTCCAAGCTGTCTTGGAAAGTTATGAATGGTAGGTAGAGACATCCAGGGTTATAGGGTCTAGCTCCTAGAAAGGAAGAAAGATCTTCCAACTGGTAAAACATTCAGGGGTTTGGCTTGACAGGCAGTAAGTGCCCCATTGCAAGAGGTGTGCAAGCAGAAGCTAACATTGGTCAAGTGTGTTGGAGAAAGCATAAAAGGGTCTGCTGGAGAAGGGGTCTGGAGGGAATGGACTCTCAGATTTGATTGGGGCTGGAAGAGATCTTTGTTGTAGCCCCTTTTCAGAGGCAAAAGTTATTCTTTAAAGGAGTCAAGATTAGGTAGAATTCAAGAGACTTTCACTCTTGTGCAGTGTTGGTGAGAATGTAAATGGTGCAGCCACCATGGAAAATAGTACGGAGATTTCTGAAAAAATTAAAAATAGAACTCCCATATGATCCAGCTATCCCCTGAAAAGAGATCTGCTTTCCTGTGTTCACGGCAGCATTATTCACTATAGCCAAGATACGGAAACAAGCTAAATGCCCATCAACAGACGAATGGATAAAGGAAATGTGGTGTGCACATACAATGAAATAGTACTCAGGCTGGGCGTGGTGGCTCACACCTGTAATCCCAGCACTTTGGGAGGCCAAGGTGGGCAGATCACTTGAAGTCAGGAGTTTGAGGCCAGCCTGGCCAATATGGTGAAACCTCATCTCTACTAAAAATACAAAAATTAGCTGGATGTGGCGATGTGCACCTGTAGCCCCAGCTACTTGAGTGGCTGAGGCAGGAGAATCGCTTGAACCCAGGAGGTGGAGGTTGCAGTGAGCCAAAATCGTGCCACTGCACTCCAGCCTGGGTGACAGAGCGAGACGCCATCTCAAAAAAGAAAAAAAAGATAATATTCAGCCTTAAAAAGAAGGAAATCCTGCCTTTTGTGACAACATGGATGAACCTGGAAGACATTACGCTAAGTGAAATGAGCCAGTCATGATGCCATTTATGTGAAATATCTAAAATCATCAATCTCATAGAAGCAGAGCATTGAATGATGGTTTCCAGCAGCTGAGTGGGGAGGGTACTTGGGAGTTGTTGCTCAGTGGGTACAAAGTTTCTGTTATGCAAGATGAGTAAGTGCTAGACCTCTGCTGTACAACAGAGTGCCTGTGGTTAACTGAAGGATTTGTTAAGAGGGTAGATCTCATGTTAAGTGTTCTTACCATAAAGATCAAAATGAAAACAAACAAACAAAAAAAAAATAAAGGGGCACAGGAAACTTTCCGAAATGATGGCTATGTCTATTACTTTCCTTGTGGTGATGGTTTCATGGGTATGCATATGTCCAAACTCATCAAATTGTTTACATTAACTATGTGCAGCGTTTAAAAAAAAATCAATTATGCTGTTGTTTGTTTGTTTTTCTAAATAGAGACTTCCATTCTGATGCTTGGTTTGCTATTGACTTGCATTGTGACCCTGGATAATTCCCATACATTCACATTCCCCACCCCACATTTTGCCTAATGACTGGCTTCCAGTAAGCACTAGCAACGATTTGTTGAACAAATGGGTGAATGAATGAATTAGTTGGACTGAGTATGAAGTTTACATTCACAATTGTGCATGTATAAGTAATTCCTTTTTTTTTTCTGGGTAAAGGTCTAGATCTTGATGAATTGCCATCATTTATTGAGAATTTCCTACAACGTGCTAAGGTCGTCATATACCTGTCACATTTAATCTTCAGAAACTGGGAGGGAAACTTGAGGGGCTACCACTTCCAGTGTATTAATGAAGAAACTTGGGTTTGGGGAAGGTAGGTCTCTTGCCTAGAGTCCTACTCTGGGATTTGAACCCAGGCCTATCAGACCCCACAGTCTGAGCTCTAAAGCACCATGATAAATTACTTCAGCTTCTCAAAGAGATCTGTGACCCCAGCAGGGTGAAGAGAAAACGCCCTACTGCCCTAGATTCTAATTATCCGAGAGACTTTGGGGGAACGGGTCGGGTGTTTGCTGGGGCGGGAGTGGAGGAGAAAGCAAGTAAGTAGGAGCGCAGGAGGGCAGAGCCCAAGCCAGCCAGGGCTGCTATTTACAGCAGCCCCAGAGCCCCCAGAGAGGATGATGAGGGGGCGGGCGGGGAAGAGCTCTTGTAAGAGGAGCCAGGGAGCTGGAGGAGGCGATCTCCTCCCCCGGGCCCTGCTGCCTCCAGCTCACCCTGTCGCCTGATGTCTAAATAAGGCGCAGAGGCACACGCCAAGGAGCTAAAAATAAACTTTCGCTCCCCCTCCTGCCCTTGGGCTCTGGCGACCTCCCCAGCCCCATCGGGGCTCCCCCTTGGCCTGACCGGCTCCCAGGAGCACGCCCTTACCCGAGCTGTAGAATCGCCTCCCCTGAACCCTGACTGCAAGAACATCTGGACCAGAAAGCAGGGCGCCCGAGTCCTACACTTGGCTCTGCCTTCACACACCTAGGCAAATCTCTTTTCTTCTCCCGATCTCAGTCTCCTCACATGTTAAATGAAGGCATTAGAATAGTGATGTAATGCTCCAGCATTTTTGAGCGAAGCCAAGATCCCACACTCTGGGGTCACATTTCACCAGAGTTTGCCCACTGGAGTTTTGTAGGTCTGGCAAACGCCCCCCCTCCCCTTTTTTTTTTGAGACGGAGTTTCGCTATGTTGCCCAGGTTGGAGTGCAGGTGCACGATCTCGGCTCACTGCAACCTCCGCCTCCCAGGTTCAAGCGATTCTCCTCAGTCTCGCGAGTAGCTAGGATTACAGGTGCGTGCCACCACAGCTGGCTAATTTTTAATGCTTTTTGGTAGTGACGAGGTTTCACCATGTTGGCCAGGCTGGTCTAGAACTCCTGATCTCAAGTGATCCGCCCGCCTAGGCCTCCCAAAGTGCTGTGATTACAGGCGTGGTCCACCACACCCAGCTCCACACGGAGTTTTTCTTTCTTTCTTTCTTTCTTTCTTTCTTTCTTTCTTTCTTTCTTTCTTTCTTTCTTTTTCTTTCTTTCTTTCATCTTTCTTTCCTTTCTTCTTTCTTTTCTTTCTCTTTCTTCCTTTCTTTTTCTTTTTTTCTTTCTTCCTTTCTTTTATAAATATTGGAATTATCTGCCCACCATTAAATATTTGGAGAGTTCACATGAAAGTGAATTTCCAGCTTTTCTTGAAAAATCAGATCTGGCCACACTTAGCAGGCGTGTGTCCGACAACAATGAGCCCGAGTTGGGTAGCGGTCGCCCCCTCTTGGAGACATGGTTGTACTACAGGTGGTTGGAGGCATTCTTAGGTTTCGTCCAGCCCTGCAGTCAATGGTGTGCGAGGCGCCCAGCGTGATTGCAGTTGAGTATTCTGAGTGCAGGCAGATTCTGTTTGCATCTCAGAGCCTAGGACCCTGGTATTGCTCTGCCCGACAAATATTTGCTGAATTAGCCAGCTAACGGAATGCTTTGGAAATTGTAAAAGGCCCATGACAATGGTGCCTCCTGCCTGAAATCTGGTGCCAGTGCACTGCTAGTCCCTGTACTGGAATCCAGATCCCTAGCCCTAAGGGACAAGATCCTCATACCCTCACTGCGAACCCAACCCAATCCCCCGCTGGGAGGCATCAGACTTTTAGGTACTGTCTGGACCTTCCAAGACATTGGTGGGATTATCCTTGGTCGGAAAACTGCTGGCATAAACAGCCAGGGTCTGTTAAACTCAAATAATCCTTGACAGCCACTTTGGAGGGGCAAAGGAAGAGGGAAGGAGGGGAAGTAGGAAGAGTAGAGCAGAACTGTTTAGAGAACCGATATCTGGTCAGCCTGCTTGGATTCATCCAGCTTCTCTTGGGCAACGCATCTGAGATAAACACTTCACTGAATTAAATAGTACTGAATTTGGGCCGAATGTGGTGGCTCACACTTGTTATCTCTGTCTCTATTAAAAATAGAAAAATTAGCTGGGCGTGGTGGCGGGGGCCTGTAATTCCAGCTACCTGGGAGGCTGAGACAGGAGAATGGCTTTAATCCGGGTGGCAGAGGTTGCAGTGAGCCGTACCACTGCACTCCAGCCTGGGTGAAAGAGCAAAACTCTGTCTCAAAAAACAAAACAAAACAAAATAAAAAAAACAACAACAAAAAACCTACTGAATTTGGACTGGTCCTCAGACATCACGGAATCAACCGATCTCAACATACAGTGATGAGTGATAGGGCATAATGAAGAGAATCTGGGAAGAACTGAGGCTCTGTCCTCTTGTCTTGTTTCAGTAAGGAGAAGGGGTGGGGGAAGTTCCCCAGACACATTCCTATGGAGGAAATAGTGACTCTATCTGTATCCCATTCTACCATCCAGTGGTGGAGAAAGTCAGTCTAATCTGGACCCTAGCTATTCAAACTGTGGGCTCAGAATAGTGCCTTTGGTCTCATGGGGAGCTAGTTAGAAATGCAAATTCTCGGGCTACACTCCAGACTTCCTGAATCATAATCTGCGTTTTAGTGAGATCTCAGATATTTTGCATGCTTGTGACTGTTAGCGAGCCCTTTAGAACAGTGGTTCTCAATGTCCGCAGCATATTGGAATCCTCTGGGGGACTTTAAAAAATGTGAATACGTAGGTCCCATCCTGGTGTGCAGCCTGGGCATGGGGAGGGTTTCAAGCTCCCTGGTGACTCCAATGTGTAACCAGCACTGATCATCACAGCTCTAGAAAAAAACCTCTAATGAGATGAAAATCTCTGGGAATTGAAGCAATGCCTGCCTGCACAGAAGCCTCCCATTGAGTCCTCAGACTGAGGCTGGTCGGGGATACTGCTTCCAAGCCTGCCTTTCCTAGTTCTACCCAGCCTGCTTGATGAGTCCAACCCCTACTCCCCATTGTCCAGCCTCCAACTGCTCTCCAGATTCAGACCGGTGAGGTGAGACGGAGGTGGTTCTCTTATCAGCTCTGCAGTCTTGCCCATGCCCAAAGGTGTGCCCTGAGCTGGGAGACAGGAAACCTGAGTACTTACCCTAGCTCTGCTGAGTGGCCTTGGGCACTCAGAGTACTGAAATAACATCTAGTGTTCCTTTCATTTTTATACACATGTACGCACACAGACTCTCAAAGTTGATTGGGACCTTCTAGTTTGAACTTACCTTCTTACAAATGGGGAAACTGAGGCACAATAAAGTTAAAGACTGCCTATAGTCAGAAACAACATAATCATTTAGAGAGAAATTTTGACCAATGAAAAATTATTCATTGTCTAGAGCAGACCATTCTACATGCCTGTGAACCCTGAAAATCTGAGACAGGTATCAGTTAATTTAGAAAGTTGATTTTGCCAAGGTTGTGGATGCCTACCCATGACACAGCCTCAGGAAGTCCTGATGACATGTGCCCAAGGTGGTCAGGGCACAGCTTGGTATTTTACATTTTAGGGAGATATGAGACATCAATCAATATATTTAAGAAGTACTCCCAGCACTTTGGGAGACCAAGGAGGGCGGATCATGAGGTCAGGAAATCGACAGCATCCTGGCTAACATGGGGAAACTCCATCTCTATAAAAACAACAACAACAACAACAACAACAACAACAACAAAAAGTTAGCCGGGCGCGGTGGCATGCACCTGTACTCCCAGCTAGTCGGGAGGCTGAGAGGCAGGAGAATCACTTGAACTCGGGAGGCAGAGGTTGCAGTGAGCTGAGATCGCGCCACTGAACTCCAGCCTGGGTGACGGAGAAAGACTCCATCTCAAAAAAAAAAAAAAAAAAAAAAAGTACTACATTGGTTCCATCCAGAAAGGTGGGGACAATTTGAAGCAGGGACGGAGCTTCCAGGTCACAGGTAGGTGACAGACAAATAGTTGCATTCCTGAGTTTCTGATTGGCCTTTCTAAAGGAGGCAATTAGATATGCATTTATCTCAGCGAGCAGAGGGACGACTTTAAACAGAATGGGAGGCAGGTTAGCTGTAAGCAGTTCCCAGTTTGGCTTTTCCGTTTAGCTTAGTGATTTGGGGACCTTGAAATTTATTTTCCTTTCCCATACAATCTGTTTCTGATTGTATGGGGGCACTGTGCCTTTTATTGCTCCTGAAGTTACAGATAGCTCATAACAATGAAAAATTATCTTTGCCTATACACATGTAAATTTTTGTCCCTTGGAGTTTAAACTGACCTCCTTCTCTCACTATGGAAGAGGCCAGTTTTCCCCTCCAATTTGCATACTTATTCCACTATTCCTGATCTATAAACGAGTGTTGCTTGGATTTTCCTTGAACTGGTTATAATGTCTTACAGGTTCCCTCCCCTAGTGAGTTAAATACAATCTTTAACATCTGTTCATTTTATATCTGTATGAAAGTTATGGTATCTTCTTTTCAAAAATTGTCTTTTAATAACAAGAGTAGCTGAGATGTAAAACCAGATGTCCTGACTAAATTTGGGGTCAAAACCTCACAGAGACCAGGTGACACCAAAAATGGGAGCTTCACATGCTGCAGGTGCTGTGGAGGATGCGGGGCCTGGTCCCACCTGCAGGGTGACGGCATTGCAGCTTCAGTGAACTGTTGCCCTGGCAGAACAAAAAAGCTGGTGTTTTCAGATTCTCTGATTTTTCAGAAAAAGCTGGAAATATACGGTTTAATGAGAAATCATCTTTTAAAATTGGACATTAGCAATTAAGTAATATTTTCTAAGAAACACCATGCAGATGAACTGGCATCACCTGTCTGTGATCTCTACATCTGACCCCATGACTGCTGCACACATATTTGAGGTGTAAGTGTTACTGATTGACGGTGTCCAGGTTCTTGGCGTTTTGAACAAAGAATTGGACAAAATGCACAAACAAAGCGAGGAAAGAATGAAGCAACAAAAGCAGAGATTTACTGAAAATGAAAGTGCACTCCACAGGGTGGGAGGGGGCCCAAGGAAGCAGCTCAAGGGCTGGGTTACAGAATTTTCTGGGGTTTAAATACCTCTAGAGATTTCCATCGGATACATGGTGTATGCCTGAAAGGAAAAGGCTAAACAGTGAAGTTACAAAGTTATTTACTTGGTGTATACCCTATGCAAATGAAGAGGATGAGGTAAAGTTACAAAGAAACTTACTATGTAAAGAGGATATTTCTTGTCATCGCTACAGCGTTTCAATTTAATTTAGTTCTAGGAAGTTTTTAGGTTCCCTGCCTCCAGGCCCTTTTCTCCTGCCTCACATGCATTTATAACACTCAGGGTGCCCTCAGGTGCACGTGACACACACACACACACACACACCAGCCTTTAGATACGTGGCTGGTCCCCAACACCCCCCACACACACCACACAAGCATGGTTGGCAGGTTGTGTTGGGCCATATTATTTTAAGGCCAAGATCCTTGACGTTAATAGTAAGATGGCAATATTTTCCAGTTTTTACTTTTTTTTTTTTTGAGACAGGGTCTCACTCTATCGCCCAGGTTGAAGTGCAGTGGTAGGCTCACAGCTCATGGCAAACTCCACCTCCTGGGCTGTGGCAATCCTCCCATCTCAGCCTCCTGAGTAACTTGAATTACAGATGTGTGCTAGTTAATTTTTTATAGAGGTGGGTCTCGCCATGTGCCCAGGCTGGTCTCATACTCCTGGACTCAAGTAAGCGAGCACCCACCTCTGCCTCCCAAAGTTCTGGAATTACAGGCATGAGCCACTGCACCCAGCTTAATTTCCAGTTTTCTAACCAATCACTCCTAGAAGGTGAGTTCTTCAAGGACAGAGGCCTTGCTTTCAATAATTGCTGCTTCTATGTATGTGTCAGATACTTTACATCACTGCAACCTTGGCTGCACGTTTTAGTCATCTGAGGTTTTTTTTTTTTTAAGTACCAGTGGTTATGTTCCAACTCAAGAGATTCCGATGTCTACAGTGTGGCCTGGGAGTTGGGATTTTTAAAAGATTCTAGAGCACTGCAATGTGAGGCCCTGGCTGGGAACCATGGCCTGATAGTCTTGACCATGTTTAATTTTCCATTGGCTCTTTTCCCAAGTGTTTCTCATTTCTCCCAAGGTCAGTCAAAGCCCATCTCTTCAGAGAGTTCTTATCAGACTCCAAAAGGCAACTGTTGGAAATACATGTTGGAAATAGATGCTCAGTGCTGCAAAGAAAAATTAGCACTGAGACTGAGGATCTTTCAGCAACACAATTTTTACTTCCTGGACTGCAGGAAGGGTACTCTCACTAGCCATTTTGCTACAAGAGTACAACAAACAAAGGAAAACACACACATTTATTCCCTATGCATTTGGGGTCGTCCTCACTGCTGTGTCTGATCTCTGTTAGCTGGAGTCAGATCTCACAATCTAAACTAAAACCGGATTGGCTAACAAAACTTTTCTAAACAGGTAAAAGCAATGGAGGGACATGCCTGTGAGCACATCCAGCACAGATATCCTGGTTAAAGTACAAGGACATAGAATGTACTACGTGTCTGTAAGCATGGCATATCTAAGAGCTACATAGGATAGGGCTTAACAAAGTTATTAGCACACTTGTTCTTTAACAAGAAAAGAAACTTTAAAAAGAAACTTTTCTACTTCCCATAGCAACCCAGTCCAATTTGTGTTACTTTAACCTGATTTTTTTGTCATCTCGTATTATTACTTGATGCTGTCATCTTGTTTCTTTTTTTGCTGATTGCCCTTAATTAAGACTCTAGTCATAGGGGCATGGGGTGTGCCTGTGGGGGTAGGGGCAGGGCCTTTACCTTGTTCAGTAGTTGAATCGATGAGTCAACCAATGAGTGAATAGTTTATCACTGAGAGGTAGTTTCATTATTATCATCTTAAATCTTCATTTTGCAAATGAGAAAACTGAAGCCAGAGAGGTTAAGGCCCCTGCCCACGTTCTCTCAGCAGGAGGTGGCAGGGCCAGGGTTCAAGCCGGGGGCTACCTGACTGGAAGCATGTCCTGTCCCTTCTTCCATCTTGGTTATGGCTTGGTTTCCAGTCACTGTGTCTGTAACCTTCCAAAATTTCCTCCAAATTCCTTTATGTGGAGACGTCAGGAACTCTCATCTGAAAGGAATATGCCACCAAGGTGGCTGGGAGAGTTAGCCTTTCACTGCCTGAGGGCGGGCATTGATCTCTTGCATGATAGTGGCGTGTGCCTGTATTTCGGCATTGAAAGGAAGTTGGTAATGGGGTTGAGGGGACTTGGCTAGAAAGACAGACAAGGAATGATGCTGGAAGGATCTGTGCAGCCCCTTCCTATTTCCCAGTGATGCTGCAGGGCATACCATGCTGGCATTGTGGTGAGCAACCACCCAAACCTCCACCAAGGAGTAGACACTACAGGGGTGTCTCCCACCCACATGTACCAAGGAGTGGAGCCACAGGGGCATCCATCACCTACACACCCACCAAGGAGCAGAGCCACGTGGGTGTCTCTCATCTACACATGTACCAAGGAGCAGAGCTGCATGGGCATCTCTCACCCACATGTACTAAGTAGCAGAGCCACAGCAGCATCTGTCACCCATGTTCACCTGGAGCAGAGCTGCATGGCCATCTCTTATTCAATCTATGGTTCAGGCTTAGGAAAATGATGTCTAATTTCACTTCTTCTGTGTACCACTGGGCAAGTCCTCTTCCTTCATGGATCTCATGAAGAGGTTGTTACCAGTAGAGGGTCTTGACTGCAGGTTGTCCAGATTCTTGGCATTTTGAACAAGAACAACAACAAAAAAGGCAAAACACACAGCAAAGCAAGGAAAGAATGAAGCAATAAAAGAATGCAGCCAGGCGTGGTGGCTCAAGCCTGTAATCCCAGCACTGTGGGAGGCCAAAGCAGGTGGATCACTTGAGGTTAGGAGTTCAAGACCAGCCTGGCCAACTTGTTGAAACCCTGTCTCTACTAAAAATACAAAAAATTAGCGGGGCGTGGTGGGTTCCTGTAATCCCAGTGACTCCGGAGGCTGAGGCAGGAGAATTGCTTGAACCCAGGAGGTGGACGTTACAGTGAGCAGAGATGACACTACTGCACTCCAGCCTGGACAACAGAGAGAGACTCTGTCTAAAAAAAAAAAAAGAATGAAATCGAGGATTTATTGAAAATGAAAGTACAGTCCACAGTGTGGGAACAGCCTGAGCAGCAGCTCAAGGGTTCCAATACAGAATCTGCTGGGGTCCAAATACCCTCTAGAAATTTCCCATTGGCTAGTTGGTGTTCACCTCATGTAAATAAACTGTTGGCCCGCAACCAGTCTGAAAGCAACCAATCAGAGGCTGAAATTACAAAGGTCACACTTCTGTTCAAACATCTGATTGGTTGTGGAAAGCAACCAATCAGAGGGCAAAGTGAAATTATAAAGTTAAACTTCTATGCAACAGTCTAATTGGTTGCATAAAGCAACCAGTCAGCCAGGTGCAGTGGCTCAAGCCTATAATCCCAGCACTTTGGGAGGCCAAGATGGGTGAATCACCTGAGGCCAGGAGTTTGACACCAGCCTGGCCAACATGGTGAAACCCGTCTCTACTGAAAATACAAAACAAATTACCCAGGTATGGTGGCGGATGCCTGTAATCCCAGCTATTTGGGAGGCTGAGGCAGGAGAATCACATGAACCCCGGAGGCAGAGGTTGTAGTGAGTGGAGATTGTGCCATTGCACCGCAGCCTGGGCAATAGAGACCCTGTCTCAAAAAAAAAAAAAAAAAGCAGCCAGTCAGAGGTACTTTCAATTTTCCATCTGCTGCACGGACAAGGTACAGGGGCAGGGGTGGGGGGATTGCAAAGGGAGTAGCCTCTGGTCCTTTGTTACTTAGGTGTGGAAAGTTAGGGTTGTGTTTCAATTTAGTTCTAGGAAGTCAGTGTGAAACAACCTTAGGTTCCCTGCTTCCAGACCCTGTTCTCTTGCCTCATCTCGTCCCTGAGAGATGTGATCCCCATAAATCTTTATGGGAGGCAGAGGGACTGACGGATTTTCTTCTGTAACTGCTTCATACTGACTTGAGGCATAGTCCCTACCTGTTGGAAATGACAGAACTCTATCCTATTCTGTCTAATGGAGACAGTGAGGCTTCTTGATGGCTGGGGGTATTGTCTTCACTTGTTGTGTGACCATCTGAAGTTTGATAGTTTTGATGAGAGAGGAAATGAATTCGGTTAAAAGATTTAGTGAGTATTTTGGGGGTATATACCTGTGCTGTCAGGAATGTTTGTTACAAAAATGCATTAAAACATTCTGCTTAATTACTACAAAGGAAGTGATTCCATCTATTTGGAAGAAGGCAATTAAACTGCAAAAATAAAATAAATTACTACTATTATCCAACCTACAGTAATTATGCAACAAAGACACCAAGGAAAGTTGGTAGGCATTTACTTGTCTTTTGGCTGACTTCTAAACAGGTACTTCAGGTCTTCCACAGGTTCATAGGTGTAGTGGCTGATGGGAACTTCAGGTTCCTGGTCCAGAGCTTCTGGTATTGCTGGCTTGATCCTTGAAAGATGTACCCAACTATCTAATCCTTGAACTTTGATGGCAACAGGCGTGGCTAGTATTACTGAGCATGGTCCCTTCCATTTGGGTTGTAATTGTTGAGCAAGTGATTCCCTCCTTCAGTGTTATAACAAGTACCTTATCTCCTGGCCTGATTTGGGATTGCTGGTTATTTCCCAGTATGGGGAACCTTTGAATTCCAAACTTTTGTAAAGCCTGATGAAATTGTCATAGGTTGACTAGGTATTTTATTAAACTGGCTGTTTCTGGATCAGTAATTATTAGTTAAGAATGGTCTTCTGGACCAGGCGTGGTGGCTTATGCCTGTAATTCCAGAACTTTGGGAGGCCGAGGTGGGTGGATCACGAAGTCAGGAGTTTAAGACCAGCCTGGCCAACATGGTGAAACCCCGTCTCTACTAAAAAATTTGCTGGGTGCGGGGGTGGGAGCCTGTAATCCCAGCTACTCAGGAGGCTGAGGTAGGAGAATCGCTTGAACCTGGGAAGTGGAGGTTGCAGTGAGTCGAGACTGCACCATTGCACTCCAGCCTGGGAGTGAGTGAGACTCTGTCTCAAAAAAGGAAAAAAAAAAAAAAAAAAAGAATGGCCTTCTGTATAACATTTTGTATGAGCTTATATTAATTTTTGCTCTAGGGGTATTCCGGATCCTTAAGAGGCCTGTGGGCAGTAAGCTGACCCAAATTTCTGATGTTTCCTGACATAGCTTAGCTAACACCTGTTTTAGAGTTTGGTTACCCCTTTCTACTTTTCTGGAGGATTGAGGCCTCCATGCTGAATATAAATAGTATTTGATTCCAAGAGCCTTAGAATCCACTCAAGTTATTTGAGAGATAAAGGATAGGCCATTATCACTTTGGAGGCTCTGAGGTAACCCAAACCAGGGGATTATTTCTTTTAAGAGAAACTTTATAACCTCATTAACCTTCTGTGTTCTGGTAGGATAAGCTTTGACCCAACCAGTAAAGGTATCTACTAGTACTAACAAAATCTTGTGTCCTCTGCAAGCTGGCATATAGGTGAAGTCTAACTGCCAGGCTTCCCTGGATAAGTTCCTCTCCTCTGGTTCTATTAGAGGAGGCATTTTGTTTCCTGGGTTGTTAAGTGTGCATAGTGAGCAGACTTGGCAGACCTGCTTAGCCACTGAAGTTAGCCCCAGTAAAGAGCTCGTTTACCAAGAGCAGAGAGTTGCATCCCTCCCAACATGGAAAGAGTCATGCAGGGTTTTTATGACTTTCCACCAGGCTGTCTGAGGGAGATACATTTTTGACCCCATATACCACCAGGATCCTTCTTTTTGTCCCCCTTGTTTCTTTATTAGCTGTTCTTACTAACCTGTATTCCCCCAAGGCTTTGGTACAGGTAAGATGGGGGAATTCCAGGGAGACTTACAGAGTTTTAAGAGCCCATGGGTAAGTAACACCTCAACTGTGGGTGCTAGGTCCTTTCTTGATTCCTGCTTAACTGGGTATTATTTTTGATTGGGAAAATAGCTGGGGTCTTCAAGCTGTATTTTGTCTGGCACTGCTGTTTTAGCCTCCCCCAGTTTTCTAGTATACCATGCCAGTGGGTTAACCTGTTTATTAATGTGGTCTTGGACATTGTCTGTATTTTTGACTATTAGCAATTTCATTAGGCGATGCTTAAATTGCAGTAGTGCCCTTATTTGAACCATAATATCTCTTCCCAACAGGGGGATTGGGTAGCTTGATACTACTAGGAAGGAATTCCTTTAGAAGATTTGTTTCTCAAACTGACAAATCAAAGGAGGAGTAAAAAATCTGGTTTGCGGCTTCCTTTCCATTCCCATAACACTTGTGGACCCGGAGGAAAGTTTCCCTGCATAAGCAGTAAGAATAGAATAATTTGCCCCTGTATGGAAAAGAATCTGAATGTGGGTGCCCATGACATCCAGAGTTATAGGGGCTCTTCTGCAGTAATTACAATCTTCCTGGACAGGGGCAGTGAGAAAGACCCCGGGCCACTTCAGTCTTCATCTGATTCCTCCTTTCGCACTGCTAGAGTTTTGCCTAACCCAGTCCCTCAGTGGGAGAAGGGGCAGTCAATTCTCCAGTACCTGGGGTCATGACGGGTGCTTTTGCATTGATGGCAGGAGACTGGAGAGGGCTTAGTACATTCCTTTGCCCAATGCTCACTTTTCTTGCATTTGAAGCAAGACTTGCCTTTGCTGGCATTATCTTTATGACCCTTCGAGTTTCCCTTAGATGATCTTTGGGCATTCAGGGCATCACCAATGATGGCTGCCATAATTTTGCTGCCTTTCTTTACTCGGTTCCCTTTTTCCTTCTTCCATCATGATTGTTATACACCATAAAGGTAGTATCAAGAACCTGATTTTGATTAGTTTGTGGTCCCATCTGTAGCTTTTGGAGTTTACATCTAATGTCTGGGGCAGATTGGCTAATGAAATGCTGTGCCATTAATATTTTGCCCTCGGGAGAGGAAGGGTCCAGATTAGTATATCTTTAAAGGCTTCCTCCAGCCTACTATAATGCATGGCTGGATTTTCCTCCTTGCCTTGTGTAACCGCCCTTACTTTATCATAATTTACTGCCTTAGTTATTTCCTTTCTCATTCCTCCAAGGACAGCCTCAAGAAATTTAGCCTGGTGATTCATTCCCATGGGGGCGTTATAGTCCCAATTAGGATTAGTAGTGGGCCTTGGTAATTGCCCTGACGGTTTCGGGTGGATAATTCATCCACTTCCCTGCTGGCAGCCTCAAAGATTTGTTCCTTTTCTGAAGGAGTGCCAACAGGTTGCTAAAGTGAATTGACCATCTCTCCATGAGAGATCAAAGGCTAAGGTCAAAATTTGGAATCCATCTGCAAATTTCCTAGGATTCTTGGAATAGCTTCCTAGCTTTTCCTTACATTGTTGTATATTAGTTATAGAGAAGGGTGCCTGCACTAGGACTGGCCCCTCAGCTCCTGCTACTTCCCTAAGATGTAGCAGGGCTGGAAAGAGTTGAATATGGGGACTTAGTAGGGTCTCTGGTGTTTGCTCCTGGGTTTTAGCCTCAGGAGTACTTGGCAAGAGGTCATATGAGGGTGGTTGCTGCTCACCCTGAGAGACGGGTGGCCCTCGTAAGAGGGGGTCATCTATAATATGTAGTTCTCCCTTAGAACTTTCCTTTGCGAGGTGGGTTCTGAATGTTTCGCAGATTGTTAGGTTTTGGTATAGGATCATGAATATCTGTATGTACAACATTCCTGACCATATGCCCTGCCTTTTGCAAAATAAGTCTAATTGCAGGTGGTGTCAGAATTGAGGATACCATTGACTACCCATTTTTTCCAGGCTGGGAAGCTCATTATGGAGCTAGAAAGCACTGCAGAAAAGAAATTATATGTTTCCTCCTTAGATTGTCAGGGTCAAATTGATTCCGATGGTGGAGGATGTAGCCAAGCGGGAATCAGGTGGAGAGTTGCCCATAGTGGTCTGGGAAAGAAGAGAGGACTTTGAAAAGTGGATGGCTCAACAGGTGACCCAAATTTTACTCAGGGAATCCCCCTGGAAAAATTCTAGGCCCAGACTGGGGTCCCTGGGAGCATCCTCCATTAGGGCCCCGACTTAGTCTGTCAGACGTCTCTGACCTTAGATGGGTGCCAGCACTGCTTTGGAATGGTTCCCTCCACCACTGAAGACCTACTATGAACTTTCCTTAAGGTTTTCCCATGCTACTTAAAGCAACCCTTTTAACTCTCTCAATTTAGGCAATGATAGATTCCCTTTCATGAATCCCCCCGACACTCCTCATGCACCGCACAGACCACCTACGACATGTCCAGACTCTCTGAGTCATATAACGTTTTTGCATAGCTAGGTGGGTTTTCTGTCCTTAACCAGTTGAGTGGGGGAAGGGAAGGGAAGAATTTAGCATTAGAAGGTTTATGTCACCTGAATTATGTGTGAGTTTGCCCTGAATGAGCTGCTGCTGCCAACTGAGACGTATGTAAGGATCAGGGACAATAATCAGAAAGGATAGAAAAGAATCTTTCTCCCTTTAGGGCAGGGCAATCATTCCTGTTTACAAGTTGGCTTCAGAGAACATTGGAGAGTGGTGCTGGCCAGTTCCCCTCAATTACTAAGGAACTGCTAGGAAACGACCACTGAAAGACTGAAAAAGCAAAAAAGGAAAATAACTCGGGGAAAAAAAAAAAAAAAGGAATAGGACACAGAAGAACGAAAACAGGAAAAAAGACTGAGGCCCCACATCCTAACCAGGCGGTGGCGGACAAGTGCTTCCACATGGAAGCCTTTCAGTTTCACCAGCGTGGCCCTGGACAGAAACTTGCTATTTCCTGTGCTTAGGCGCTGTCCACCGGGGGTTCCCTGTTGGAAAGGAAAAGAGAGAGAGAGAGAGAAAGATTCCCCTGTATTAAAAGGAAAAAAGAGAAAAATAAATCCCAAGCGTTGGGCCTACCTTTTCTCCTGGCCGGCTTGCCAAAATGTTACCAGTGGAGAGTTTTTGACTGAAAATTGTCTAGGTTCTTGGAGTTTTTGAACAAAGAATTGGACAAAACATACAGCAAAACGAGGAAAGAATGGAGCAATGAAAGAACAAAAGCAAGGATTTATTGAAGATGAAAGTACACTCCACAGTGTAGGAGCAGGCCGAGCCGCAGCTCAAGGGCCCGGATACAAAATCTTCTCGGGTCCAAATACCCTCTAGAGCCTTCCCATTGGCCACTTGGTGCTCATCTCATGTAAATGAAGTGGTGGCCCACAATCAGTCTGATTGGTTGCAGAAAGCAACCAATTAGAGGCTGAAGTGAAGTTGCAAAGGTCACACTCCCGTGCAAATATCTGATTGGTTGTGGAATGCAGCCAATCAGGTTGAAGTTACAAAGTTGCAGTTCTATGCAATTTTAACATAGAAATTAAAATTTAGCATAGAAATTGACATGTACTTTCAACTTCCGAATTGCTGCTCAGAAAAGGTGGGGGTTTGCAAAGAGAGTAGCCTCTGGTCCTTTTGTTGCTTATGTGTGGAGAGTTAGGGTTTTCCTTTCAATTTTGTTCTAGGAAGTCAGAGTGAAATGGCCTTAGTTTCTCTGCCTCCAGACCTATTCTCCTACCTCAACTGGGCTAGATGAAAGGGAAGAGTTGATCAGGATGGGAGAATCATTAGCTAAAGTGTGGAGCTTGGTTAATAATAGTGTACCAATGTCATACTCTCAGCTTTTTTTAAAAAAATTATTTTTTTATTCTTTTGCAACCTCCTTGTCGCTGGCAGTTGAAGGAGTCCCGTTAGGCAAGCGCAAGCTCTCGGCCTGCAGCCAGAACCCTAGGCAGGCCACGGGGAGTCTTACTCAACAATAGAGGAACGAAGAGAACTTTGTACTATTTTTGCAACTTTTCCGTAAAACTAAAATTACTTCAAAAATAAAAAGTTTACTTTAAAAAAGATGATCAGGTGAGTTTTAAATTCTACACATGCATTCATGTACTCAACAGATTGTCTATTGGGTATAAATGAGTGCCTAAGAGTCATGATCCCACCTCTTCTGGAGTTCACAATTTAGTGGCAAGTTGGCGGTACCGGTAACAACAGCCCTGTTATTTTCTAAAAGCAAATCTCCAACTCGCGTAGTAACCTGACAAAATCTTGGTTGATGGCGTGTCTAAAAAGAAGCCTTGCTCTATCCCTTCCTAGCTGTGTGACCTTGGCAGAGCTAACCTCCCTGTGTATCAGTTTTCTCAGTGCTAAAATTGGGGAAGAAGAAAAAAGCATTCTCTCTTGAGTCCTTAGCATGCTTTCAAGCACTTACCGTTAGTTTTTATAAAGGTTATAATTAATAAAAACACAAATATGGGGAAGCGTCACATGGCAGAGAGCGTGACATTTTTGTCAAGAAGGACTTGTGGATGAAAACACACAATCCGCGGTTTCCCAAAGGTCCTTCTGGAGGTGACGGTCCAGGCAGGAGTTCAGAAACCATAGCTCCGCCCCATCACCCGCTTGGCCCCGCCTCTCCCAGGAGCTCGGCCCCGCCTCTCTCAGGAGCTCGGCCCCGCCTCTCCCAGGAGCTCGGCTCCGCCCCGCCCCCGCACTCCGCTCGGCCCCTCCTCGCGCCACGGCCCCGCCCCTCCGGCTCGTGCAGCTTCGCTTCGTCCTCGTGATCCCGCACCACCCTCGCGCTAAGCTCCATTCGGTTCCAGCCGCACTCAGCTGCGTCGCACTCAGCTCCGCCCCCTTTCTCCTCCAGCTCCGCCTACACCCCACAGAGGGAAGGCCTTGACACGTAAGTTAGAGAGACAGGTTCCAATAAAAAGAGCGAGAGGGCGGAGCCGAAATCCCTCGCAGGGTCGGGGCGAGGCGGGGCGAAATTGCCAGTGTCTGGACTCAGCTTTGCATAACAATACATAGCTTTGTGTAACCAATGCAGGAAAGCATTTAAAGGCTTAAAGGCGCCTCTGCCGCCACAGACCTTGCAGTTAACTCCGCCCGGACCCACCCTCTCAATGCAATCCCTGATGCAGGCTCCGCTTCTGATCGCCCTGGGCTTGTTTCTTGCGGCCACTGTGCAAGCCCACCCGAAAAAGGTGAGTGCACCCTCCTTTAAGAGGCTGTTTGCAGCCTCCTGGCCCAGATACGGGTGTGCGGGTCTGGGTGAGATATAGGGCCACTCCGTTCTCTAGAGTTGGTTCTTTGCAGTAGAGCCTCCCAAAGTAACTAATTATGGGATTCTGGTCTGTACAGTGAGGTTGGCCCCTAAGGACTTGTTCTGCTCCAGGCCCTTTTTGGAGAGATTAATCTCACGTCTACATTCTCCCGCCTTCTTTCCAAGCGCCGGTGTGAAAATGCAGAGAGCCTTAAAACTAAGGCATTGCCCGCAGAGATTCAGTCCTGTTACCCTGCTCCTGATCCCTGACCCCAACTCCTGATGTCTCCATGATAAGGCCTGCTGCCTCAACTCTTCCTCTACTCGAATGCCCTGAACTCCTGAAAGGTGGGAGGGTTTGAGAGCTTCTCCAGGCCAGAGGATCCAGGTTTGCCAATCTGGTGATAACTACCGAGGCCTGTGACCCTGCTGCCTTTGGTTGTGAGCCACTGAGACAACAGTCCCCCTACTCTCTAAGCTTCCTCCTTCACTTCTCATTCACACCATGCTGCAGATCCCTGGGCCAGAGAAGTTCTGTAATCCCTAGACCTGAAAAAGCCTAGTTCCTGGCTTATTTCAACTAGCTCAATGTCTTCCGGATTTAGTCTATGTTGTTTCAAATGACAAGATTTTCCCCCTTTTAAAGACTGAATAGTATTCTGTTGTATATCTATACCACATTTTCTTTAAGCATTCAATTTGACGGATAATTTCTTTATCCATCAAGTGTCTATTGATGGACACTTAGGTTATTTCCATATCTTAGCTATTGTGAGTAATGCTGCAATGAATATGGGAGTACAGATATCCCTTAGAAATACTGATTTCAGTTCCTTTGGATATAAACCCAGGAGTGGGATTACTGGTTCATATGGTAGTTCTGTTTTATTATCTCACTTATATGTAGAGTCTAACCAAGTTGAACTTACAGAAGTTGAGAGTAAAGGTGGGGTCTCACTCTGTCACCCAGGCTGGAGTGCAGTGGGGCAATCATAGCTCACTGCCACCTTGAACTCCTGGGCTCAAGCAATCCTCCCACCTCAGCCTCCTGAGAAGCTGGGATTGCAGGCGTGGGCCACTGAGTTCTGCTAAGGAGTAGGCTTTGAGATTTATTTTACACCAGGGTGACTATAGTCAGTAATGTATTATATACAGAAGCTCCTTAATTTTTCACGAGGTTATGTTCTGATAAACCCATTGTAAGTTGAAAATGCTTCTAATACAACTAACCTGAGCATTATAGCTTAGGCTAGCCTACCTTAAACATGCTCAGAACAATTACATTAGTCTACAGTTGGGCAACATCATCTAACACAAAGCCCATCTCATAATAAAGTGTTGGATGTCTTATGTAATTTATTGAAGACTGTACTGAAAGTGAAAAACAGTATGGATACTCTAAGTACAGTTTCTACTGAATATTTATCACTTAGGCACTATTGTAAAGTTGAAAAATTGTAGGCTGGGCATGGTGGCTCAAGCCTGTAATCTCAGCACTTTGGGAGGCTGAGGTGGGCGGATCACCTGAGGTCAGGAGTTTGAGACCAGCCTGGCCAACATGGTGAAAGCCTATCTCTACTAAAAATACAAAAATTAGCCGGGCATGGTGGCCCATGCCTGTAATCCTAGCTCGGGAGACTGAGGCAGGAGAAGCACTTGAACTGGGAAGGCGGAGGTTGCAGTGAGCCGAGATCGCGCCATTGCACTCCAGCCTGGGTGGCAGAGACAGACTCAGTCTCAAAAAAAAAAAGAGAGAAAAGAAAAATTGTATGTCAAACCTTTGTAAGTTGAGAACTGTGTGCGTTTCAAAACAACTAAGAGAATACATTTCATATTGTACCCCATAAATGTATACAACTATGGTTTGTTAATTAAAAAAAAAAAAAAACCAACCAAGACCAGGCACGGTGGTGCATACCTGTAATCTCAACACTTTGGGAGGCTGAGGTGGGCAGATTGCTTGAGCTCAGGAGTTCAAGACCAGCCTGGGCAACATGGCGAAACCCCGTCTCTGCAAAAAATACAAAAATTAGCTGGGCTGAGGTGCAGAGATTGCTTGAGCCTGGGAGGTCGTGGCTGCAGCTGAGATTGCACCAGTGCATTCCAGCCTGGGTGACAGAGTGAGACCTGGTCTCACAAAAAAAACCCCAAAAACAAAAACTCAATTCCATTGCCTCTTGGCTGCTAGCTATGGGTAAGACATCAAACATTTCTGGTAGCAAAGGGATAGGTCTACCCCAGATCCCCTCCCTTCTACCACCTTGCTAATGTTTGTCTGAGAGTGAGGAACAGTGCAGTACAGGGGAAAGTGGGTGGTACTGAAAACAGGGAGGCTTGGCTTTTGATCCTTCCCCTGTCTTAATCCATGGATTCCGTAAGACGGATGTGATGGTGCCAACCTGCATCTCATCTCGGAGAGTTGTCAGTGAAGGGAAATACATTCGTTGATGGAAAAGTTCTAAAATCGGAACCAAATTAAAGCCATGTAAATCTACAGGCTTGGCCTCACTCTGCCCCTGAGGCAGAAAGTCTATTTTGCTTGTCGAATGAAGGAACAGGGACCTTTTGACTTCATTTGACTGGAGAATTTATACTTTGCTCCTGAATGTTGACTGTGAATGTTTGTCTTGGCTCCAGGGCTGGCCGCTATGAGGTGGAGTCTGGCTAGAGGCTGCTAGCTTACCCTACAAACTCGTTCTCCTATATGCTACGGGTATGGATGCCATCTAGTTCAAACTAGAAGGTCTTAGATTGGCAGTTTTGAAGAGGCCCTGAGACAGTATAACGGTCACTCAAAATCACACAGCATCTACATCTTCTCGGGGCTTATGTGATTCAGAGCCCTGACCTTAAGTCCTTGGGCCAGATAAAGTCTGGGGGGTGACGGTGAGTGTTTGAACATCAGGAAACCTGAATTTCTGTTCCTCTTCTAGCATAACTGGTCTTGTGACTCCAGGCTGTGATAAGTATTAGACAGGGGAGGATATCTAGCCTCATGCTACTCATATAGTAGATGCTTAATAGACTCTATAGTGCTGTATAGTGGCTGTCATTTGTTGTACACATACTATGTGGTATGTACTGAGCTATGTGCTTTTTTCCTAAAAAAATTTTTTTGGAATAATTTTAGGTTTATAGAAAAGTTGCAGCAAGGCATGATGGCCCACGCCTATAATCCAGCACTGTGGGAGGCCGAGGCAGGCAAATCACTGGAGGCCAGGAGTTCAAGACCAACCTGGCCAACATGGTGAAACCCTGTCTCTACTAAAAATACAAAAATTAGCCAAGCATGGTGGCGTATATCTGTGGTCCCAGCTACTTGAGAGGCTGAGACAGGAGAATCAGTTGAACCCAGGAGGCAGAGGTTGCAGTGAGCCAAGATCTCGCCGCTGCACTCCAGCCTAGGTGACAGAGTGAGACTCCATCTCATGAAAAAAACAGTTTCAGAGATAATATAGAGTTTCCATATACTCCTGACTCAGTTTCCCCAGTTAGGATCTTATATTATCATTGTACATATCTCAAAACTAAGAAAACAACATTAGTACATTACTGTTAACTGAATTCTAGACTTTATTTGGATTTCACCAGTTTTCCCATTAATGTCTCCTTTCTGAGCCAGGATCCAATCCAGGGTACTGCGTAGCCATTGTTGTCATGACACATGTCATTGTAGTCCCCACTCTCCTCTGGCCTACGACAGCTTCTTAGTCTTTCCTTGTTTATTCATGAGCTTGACAGTCTCGAGGAGTTGTGCCCTGTGCTTTCTGTATGCCAACATCATGCCCTCACAATAGCCCTGTGAGAAGATATCATTATGTCCATGTAGTAGATGAAGAAATTTTGAACCTCTAGGGGGTTAACTTGCCTATGGTCTCAGCTAGCAAGACTGGCTGAGCTGGGATTTTAATTCATACCTGTAGTGCCCATATCTCTGCCTCCAGAGCTGTGCCTTTCCCCTCTGCCTTGTGCTGCCCCTTCCCACTTACTGGCTTAGGCTGGGATGGCAGATATCTGGTGCCCAGCCTGGTCTTGGTAGGACTGCTAATTCATTACACCTCCCTTCCCTGATGATCCTGGACTCAGCAGCAGAATTTGTCACCACAGAGGCAGCTAGCCGGACATTACCCCCAGGAAGCCATCTTATTATGTCTCCCCCAGGGTCTGGGGAAAGGGGAGCTTAGAAGAGGGGAGGGCATTCTTCTCCAGTAGGCACTCTGGATACCCTACCCCCACCCCCAGCCCGGAATCAATCCTCAGTGTGGATCAGGCTGCCTTAGAATCTATGAAAGCATCCCCACCCAGAAAACGGCTAGTCCTGCTCTTACGTAGGCCTCCAGCCTGACTCTTAATTCCAGGTATTCTTTCCCTTGACCATTTCCAGTCTGTTCACACTCACAAATCACAGTGTAGTACTGTCCTTCAGTGGGGTTCCACTGCACTTGCTAATGCAACCTCCTGATTATAGCTTGTGGGGACCTACATTAAATGTCCCTGCCGCCCCTCCAACCTCATCTGGGTCCCTTATCCATGACATTTAGCCCGTGTCCTCCCCCAGTGCCTAGAGCAGCCAAGCTTCTTTGTGCCTCGGGGCCTTTGCCAGAGTTCCCTTGGCCTGGAACATTCTTTCTGCACTTACATGTCTGACTCCTCATCCTGCAAGAGTCCAGCTTAAGTATCACTTCCCCACCACCCTATGTAACTGAGTCCTTTGTTGCTGTCAGCATTACCTTTTGCACACTTCCTTTGTGGCACTCACAAATCATAGTGAGTGATATTTATCTACATTAGATGGTAAGCTCCTCAAGGCAGGGCAGGAGCCATGTCTGATTGTTTACCACTCTTGCCACAGCGCTTAGCCCAGGGCCTGTCATCATTGCTCCATAAATATCTGTGGAATGAATGTTGAAGGAAACATTTATTGGCAACTACCCTATCCTGCCTTTCTTAGTCATGACATGAGCTTTCATTCCAGGGGATAGGAACTCATTCCTAAAAGCTCAGGTAAAGCGGAAGTTTATTACAGAGCTACAAGACATCTTACGGAGCTGCCGGCCGGAAGTGGAGGCTAAGATGCTGATGGCTCCCATTTAGTGAGCCGGCTCTTGAGTTGTGTCTGACGTTGGGTTATGAACTTTACATACATGCTCTCGCTCTTGCAACATCCTGGAGAGGAAGGTAGAAATGCCTCCAGTTAAAAGATGTGGAAATTGAGACTCCAAAAGGGAAACTGACTTGTAAAAATCACATAGTAAGTATGGCAGAGCTATGATTTCCACCCAGGGTTGTTTGGCTAAAGTCGTCCTTCACCTATGTCTCTCCAAAGCCATACCCTTCACTACTACTCCGTGTTGCTTTTATAGACAGGGAAGTGGGACTTCATCTGTTCCCTTTTCCACAGACCAACAGAGCCCTTAATTCTTATCCCTTCATTAACTTCCGCTTGCTCATGGGTCACAGGATCTAGATGGTCTGGCCTCAACCCAAAACTTAGGATCCAGTGACAGCACAAAGCCCCCATATCCCCAGCCTTTTATGCCTTAATTCCAAAATTGGGCAGAGAGAATCCATCAGCCTAGCTGAGGTTAGGTGATCCCTCTTGATCTGGTCAGTGATGGGAGTGTTAAAGGTAGGGGTCAGCTTGGGGGTGTGGGACTGGCAGGTTTTTTCTCTGAGGCAGGGTGTGGATGGAGGGCGTGCACAACAGTCTCTCATAGGTGGCCTCCAGGGGCCTGGGAGAGGTGAGAGTGGGTGGGCAGAGAGTCTGCACGGTGGGGGAGGTGCTCAAGATCGTCAGACAGGGTCCTGTTGGAGTGGGAGTGACGGTCACATGCAGTCACATGCAGATGTAATGGTGGCGGAATCAGGAGACCTGGGGGATGTAGAGGAAGAACAGGGGGAGCAGCTCAGCAGAGGGGTGGTGGGTGACCCAACTGGGCGCATGGCATGAGAGGTGGGATGGGAAGAAGCAGCTACTGGTTAGGACTGGGGAAGTCCATTCACTGGGGATTATTCATCAGCAAATGATCCACTGGGGCTCTTTTCATGGGTGTCCTATTCCTTCCTGAGTTAATCACCTTCCCCCTTGAGAGTGGGATTTCAGATGCTGTTATCTGTGTTCCGTATTTCCCATTGTTCCTGGCTCTGGGTTGGGCGTGGGGTGTGACATGAACAAGGTCCTGGGTGTGGGCTGCAGAGGCGAATCCTCCAGGAGGTTGCCCTCCGCTGGGGTCCCAAGGCTGGCTGGAGAGGACCGGGCAGCAGGGAGGTGGGAAATCAGAGAAGGCGCCCACCAAAGGCCGATTAGGTCAGTCTCCTGTTTCGAAGTTCCAGGTCTGTCACATTCTGCCTTATAGTTTACAATACGCTTTTGTGAGATAATGTCTTTTGAGTCTTTCAGTTTAGTCCTGTCTATAAAATGAGTAGGGCAAGTGTTATCCCAGGTTCATAGGTGTGGAGCCTCATAGATGAGGCTCAAAGACAGAGGTGCCTCACCCAAGGTCACACTGCCAGGAGCTGGTTTTTCCTATGATCTGTGATAGTTTCTTTTGCCAACCTTTTTCTTCTCCTTCCTTGCTGCCTGATTGTCCCTGGCCATTCCAGCTAGGTAAGTTTTCCTGGGATAACTGTGATGAAGGGAAGGACCCTGCGGTGATCAGAAGCCTGACTCTGGAGCCTGACCCCATCGTCATTCCTGGGAACGTAACCCTCAGTGTCGTGGGCAGCACCAGTGTCCCCCTGAGTTCTCCTTTGAAGGTGAGCCTGGGGTTGGGTGGGGAAGGGGAGGTGCCAGAGGCTGGCTAGCAGGGGCACTGGGGCACGTATGCTGGGGGAACTGTGAAGAATGTCAGAATCCTGGATTTCCAGAATAGTGTAGGATGTGTAGATTCAGATACTCATTCAGAGGTTCGTGGAATCTCAGTATCATTGGATTGAAAGGAATCTCTGATGTCAGCGCCAGCAACTTCCTGGTAAGGGCAGGAGTGACAGATACCTTGAGCCTGGCAGGAGCGTCCTGGCCTTCTCTGGGCCTGATGGCCAACTGCTCATTATTGTCTGACAGCTCTGGGTAGTTTGGTTTTGTTGTTAATTATAAAATTGATACACCAATTAGCCAGTAATACATAGTCACTTTAGAAAACAAAAGTGATCAAAAAATAAATAATAGTCCAGGTGTGGTGGCTCACGCCTGTAATCCCAGCACTTTGGGAGACTGAAGTGGGAAGATCATTTGAGGTCAGGAGTTTGAAACCAGCCTGGCCAACATGGTAAAATCCCATCTTTACTAAAAATACAAAAATTAGCTGGGTGTGGTGGCATGTGCCTGTAATCCCAGCTACTTGGGAGGCTGAGGTGGGAGAATCACTTGAACCCAAGAGGCAGAGGCTGGAGTGAGCCGAGATCGCACCACTGCACTCCAGCCTGGGTGACAGAGCAAAACTCTGTCTCAAAAACAAATAAATATAAAATACTTGAAATCTCACTACCTAGTGATAAGGGATAAGCACTTTTAACATCCTGTAGGACATTCTTTGCAACTTTCCCACATACAATTACATGCTTCACATACATACTTATTTTTAATGGATATATATGATAATAGGCAGTGCTCATTGTAAATGTCCTCCAGCAAGCTAAATCCTAGAGACAGTCAGTGTTCGCTCTTTATATATCCCGTCAGAATTTTTATGTGTTTGTAAATACATACACACTTATACTCATGGGATTATATGATATGTGCTATAATACTTGCTCTTTTTTTGCACAATACTATATGTTCCGTATCTCTTTCCAAGGATTAGGTGGCTCTACATAGTCATGTTTTTTACCCAATCATTATTTTATTTTATTATTTTAATTTATTGTAATTTTAGAGCCAATATCTCACTCGTTGCTCAGGCGGGAGTGCAGTGGTATGATCATGGCTTACTGCCGCCTTGACGTCCTGGGCTTAAGGGATCCTCCTGCCTCAGCCTCCTGAGTAGCTGGGACCACAGGCACATGTCACCTTGCTCACCTAGTTTTTTTGTTTTTTATGGAGATGGAGCCTCCCTATGTTGCCTAGGCTGATCTCGAACTCCCGGGCTCAAGCGATCCTCTTGCCTCAGACTCCCAAAATGTTGGGATTATAGGTGTGAGCCACCCCGCTCAGCCCATCCACTCATTTTTAATGGCAGAAATATTCAGATGTGGATCTTTCACAAGTCTATTGGCGAACATTTAGTTTATTTCCAAGGTAGTGTTTGGTTGATTGGTGTTTTTTTTTGTTGTTGTTTTTTTTTTGAGACACGGTCTTACTCTGTCGCCTAGGCTAGAATGCAGTGGTACCATCTTGGCTCCCTGAAACCTCCGCCTCCCGGGTTCAAGCAGTTCTCCTGCCTCAGCCTCCCAAGTAGCAGTGGCACCTGCCACTGCGTCCCACTAATTTTTGTGTCTGTATTGGAGTTGGGGTTTCACCATGTTAGCCAGGCTAGTCTTGAACCCCTGACCTCAGGCAATCTGCCTGCCTTGGCCTTCCGAAGAGCTGAGATTACAGGCTTGAGTCACTGCACCCAGCCAGCCGGTATTTTTTTTTTTTTTTTTTTTTTGCTGTAATAACCACCTTTGTAGAAATTATTCTTATGGGACATCTTTTTATAATTTTCTGATTATCTAGATAGACACTTTTTAGGTCTTTTGATACATACTACCCAAGTACCTCCCAATGTTTGAACCAACTTGCCTCATTCCTAGTGAGCACAGATGTCTATTCATATGTTTATTTGCCTTTTGTATTTACTTTGGGAATAACCTGTTTGTTTCCATCCATTGACTATTTTAGGGGCAGATGTTTTTATATTTTCTTACAGAATAATGAAGACTTTTCATATATCCATTGCAAAACCATTTATTATGGTCCTTTACTCTCTAGCTAAAATTGCTACCTTAATATGATGTTCCTCTATGCCCTTCAGTCTGTTCCTGATTCAGATCTATTCTGGTACCAGTTTTGTGTTAATTATTGAAAAGAGTCCTGATTTGCAATCTGTGTTTCTATTGTTACCCTTAGACCTAGCTTAATCACAGCTCCTACCTTATGGGCTTTCCTTGAGCAATACCTGAGTTCGTAAATAATGCACAGGGCCTGGCAGCCAGGACATGCTCAGTACTTGTTAGATCTTGTGAACATTTCAATTAGTATCCGTCTTATGCTGCAACCTGTTGACCCAGACACAAGTCCCAGATATGTGGCAGCTTTCAGCTCCCTTGCACCTCATACCAAATCTTTTCCTACCTGAGTCATTATGTTCTTTTACTGTTCCTCAAGTGGTAGGGGATCAAGCCCTGTACCCTTGGATCTGGGCCAAGGGATAGAATTATTTCCTATGTATGGACATGGGACTGTTTCTCTGCCAGGGTCACACACATTTATTTGTGTGGTCTCTCTGCTGAATCTGGAGTGTGGGCTCTCCTGGCAGACCTGCCGCTGTGTTCCCTCTCCTGCCATCACTGTGAAACCACTGGAGTTTCTAGGGAGGGCCTGTGTAGCTGACTTGGAAACAAGAAGCTGACAAACCCCCTCTTCTGCCCTCGCCCTGCTTTTCCTGGCTCCTTCATAGACCATCAAGATGGATTTTACCCCCTACTCTCTTTTTCCATTGTTTTATTACCTGTCATGAATTTGGGCCTAAACAATCTCCTCAGTCTTGATTGTCACTTGTGCTTAGTAAAAATTGGTCTCAGATCCCCTCTGCTCTTTCTCTTTCCCCAATTTTTTTTTTTCGAGATGGAGTTTCACTCTGTTGTCTAGACTGGAGTATAGTGGTGCAATCTTGACTTATTGCAACCTCTGCCTCCCAGGTTCAAGGGATTCTCCTGCCTCAACTTCCGGAGTAGCTGGGATTACAGGTGTGCACCACCACATCCAGCTAATTTTTGTATTTTTAGTAGAGATGAGGTTTCGCCACATTGGCCAGGTTGGTCTTGAACTCCTGACCTCAAGTGATCTGCCCGCCTTGGCCTTCTAAAGTGCTGGGATTACAAGCATCAGCCGCTGTGCCTGGCCTCCAGTATTTCTCATATATTTAGTTCAGTTCTTTTCTCTTTTTAGGGTATGCGCATATCAACTATTAGATGAAAGCTCTTCTGACCACTTGCTAGGGAGAAGAGATAATGAGGGACAAAGGCTCTCAGGGAAGGTTGCAGCTTGCCCCAGGTCACAAAGCTAGTTGTTAGCATGCACAAGGCTGGTGTGTTTATCTTGGGGCTTGGTTCCTAAGCTTTTACTGGCGGGGAGGTAGACTTAGTGCTTGGTGTATTTGCAGGGGAGGGAGGAGGAGTGCTGCAGATTCAGTTCCAGACCTCTCCCCTTCCCAGCAGACTCGCTTATGAGAGCTGCCCAGAACTAAGCTCTGGATGAGCCTGGAGCACTCTTGAGGCCACAGGGCTTCAACCCCTTGTTACACTAAGGCCCAAAGGAGAGTGACTGTCCAAACCCAAGAAAGCCACTGCCATCCTCTCTTCCCCTGACCTCGCTGTAGTGAAATTTCTTTAATCAAAAGTCAAATCTGGGATCTGGATGGATTTGACTTTAGCTGCAATTTTTAAAAGTTAGATGTCCCAGGTTTCCATGGCCATGGGTAAGATTGGGGCCTGCTCAGGAGCTCCCTTTTCTCTTTTGACTTGCTCCATGAGATTTGGCAAAGTTTCTCGGGAGCATGTCTGCTCAGAGCTCTTGTCCAGCAAGAGGGTTCCAACCTGGATTGGGGGGTGTGCGGGAAAATAAGACAGACAGACAGACAGACAGACAGACAAAGAGACAGACGGGGTCTGGAGGGTTGACAAGTCAAATGCTTCGCCAACGCCTTTATTTTGCTCAAGGTCAGTTTATATACATTTTCTAAAGAAGTCACTTACGTCAACTAAGTACATAATTCCTTTTCGATAAGGGGGAACAGAAGGGTCAAAGACATAATCAGGTCAAGCAGGTTGTTCCTTATTATCTATTCTATCAGTGTCTTAATCTAGCTACAAAGTAAGTTCTCAATTATCTAAGACAGTAAATCACTACTTTTCTAAGGGGTAAGTAAAGGCAAAACAGAAGCATGCTTGTAAAAGTAAAACACGATAGAACACATGACTGCTAAGTATAGGGGCAAACTGCATCCCATGACCGCATAGCTATCTGGCCATTGTCCTCAACAGTTTACACTCTAACCAAATCCTCTTTTGATTTCTTCTTTCCTTAGCTCGACTTCCTCCAACTGGAGACACTGTGTCTGGGCTCAAGCTCACTGTTTGGTGAGACCCGATGTCTGGGGGGTCTCACACAGGAGCGTTCCCCACAAAAGTTAATAACTCCCACTGCCCAGCCTCCCTCAAGTTCCAGCCTGTGGGACTCTGGTTTTCCCATCCTCGAGAATTGTAAATTGTCACTGTATTTGTCATATATACTTATTCCAGCCTTTCAGGCCTGATAACTTGGTTCCCCCAGCCCCTAAAGTCATATACGTGCGTGGGCTCATTACTCCGCCCTGCTTCCTTTTCTGAGTCATAGTAGCAAATAGATTGAGGACAAGAAATGAGCCATAGTTTGCAATTTCCAGATGGCAGGCATGGCTGCTGCCTTAGAACCCTCTGTTGACTTCAGTTCAGTACACTTCTTGTGTCGTGCTTGTCCTGTGCTGGGGGTAAAAGTAGAGATGAGAGAGGCACTACCCCTTCTGTAGATGCTGCCCTACAGGTTCCAGCCTGGTGGGAGGAGTGCTGGGAGGACTTGGCCCCCTACTGGCCTTCTCAGTTGGGTATTCTTGCTTAGGGCATAACTGGCTCAAACATTTTCATTAGGGCATTGGAGACACAAGAAGAGAGTATTGGCAGAGGAAAAAGGTAGGGCAGAAGTCACGGAGGAGGCAGCTTTTGATTTCAGGCACTATGCGAAGCGCTGGTATTTCCCTCTCAATGGGACCTGCGAGAGAGGTAGACACTCTAAAATATTCCACTTTTGAAGATGAGGTGAGGCCAGGTACAGTGGTTCATGCCTGTAATCCCAGCACCCTGGGAGGCTGAGGCAGGTGGATGGTTTGAAGTCAGGAGCTCGAGACCAGCCTGACCAACAGGGTGAAACCTCATCTCTACTAAAAATACAAAAACATTAGCCAGGAATGGTGGTACATGCCTGTAATGTTAGCTACTCAGGAGGGTGAGACAGGAGAATCACTTGAACCTGGGAGGTGGAGTTTGCAGTGAGCCGAAATCATACCACTGCACTGCAGCCTGGGTGACACAGAAAGACTCCATATCAAAAAAAAAAAAAAAACAACAACATGAGGGAATGGCCACTGAGAGAGATTAAGTAACTTCCCCAAGGGTACAATAATACTAGGAAGTGGCAGAACCAGCATTCTAACCTAGGCCCTCTGACTTTTCCTAGGTGACAGGGTAGAAGCAGTTTTGATAAGAAAGAGGAGGACTGAGAGGGTGCTATGTGGCCAGTGGTGGAGATAATGGATATATGTCTTAGCAGCAGATGAGGCCAGTAAGAGGAGCAATTTGAATTTGTCCACTCAGAACACAGGATGTGCTGACTTCTTTTTTCTTTCTGGGCCTGGAGGAAGGCAGCTAATATCTTGACATCTGGGCATCTGGAAGACTTGAGTCCACGGCCTGGGAACCAGCCTGAGCCCAGCCGACTCTGAGGGCATATATGCCTACCCAGGGTTTATCTCTTGGAAACAGAGCCCCAGATAAAATGCTGGAATGTCAGAGCTGAAAGGTATCCTAAAAATGTGATTTCCTGCCATCACACCCACAAGGAATCAGATATTTGAGAAAGCTAATTTCCTATTGCACTTCACTTAGAGTTTTCTCTTGATACGTTTGGTGGGTGATGGACATGGTTCTAAGGGACACCTCATTTGGCACTAGAGGCAACTAATACATGGTGACTCTTCTGCACGTGCCCGGGACAACTGGGAATGTCCACCGTGAAATTCTGGCCACTTCCTCCTGGTCAGCTTCGACCTCCAAAACAGGAGCAGAGTCATGACGGCATGGAGGTGTGAAGTGTATTCTAGATCTTCTCACCCAGCTCTACTCCAGGCACAAGAGTCTTTGTAGCTTTCCCAGCTGAGTCAGGGAGCCCACTACTCCTTGAGGTAGTTGTAACCTGGCTGTGATTTTATACCAGTCCCAAGGTGATCTTTCTATACATTCCTATTGTTCTTAATTCTGTCTTCTGTGGCTGTACAGAGAAAATGTGACCCAAGAACAACCAGTTGGGTTCATTTTGGTAACCAGGTCGTCAGTTGGTAGTAACTACCTGAAGTCCTATGCAGAAAAGGATTCTGGGGCCAAGACTGGGCTCAGAAGGAAAGCCCAGGAAGCAATGCCACAGTTAACCAATTAGCAGTTAGATGACAAGTGCATTTCAATGCACGTGTTAAAAGCAATCAATTGGTAGTGAGTACCTACAGAATTCTAAGACTGTGGGCTGCGCATGATGGCTCACGCCTGTAATCCCAGCACCTTGGGAGGATTGGTAGAGCCCAGGAGCTTCAGCCCAGCTTGGATAACAAAGCGAGACCCTATCGCTCCAAAAAATACAATATTAGCTGGGTGTGGCGGCATGTGCCTGCCTGTGTTTCCCAACTACATAGGAGGTTGAGGCAGGAGGATTGTCTGAGCCCAGAAGGTTGAGGCTACAGTGAGTGCAGTAAGCCATGACAAAAAAATAAATAAATAAAATAAAATTCAAAGTTTATCTATAGTTCAATGTAGGGAAAAAATTCACGTTTGATTATTAATGCCTGCCATGGGCACAAGTGTGGGGATTCACTCAGGGTGGTGGCAAAAATATTAAGGGAAACATATTAGAGAAAGTTATAGAATATTGGCTGAAACCCTTTTGGAAGACTTAAGGGTTTTTTCTATAGTTCTTGACTGAAGGCAGCCAGAGTCTCTTTGCAGGAGCCAAAGAGATTAGGGCGCAAATACAAAGGAATGTGAGTAGTTTACCTAGCTAGCTCATTAAAAATTCTATGATTAAAATACATTGCTGCTTTTTTGAAAAGACAGAAGCGCTGGTATGTTTGCCCTGGAATTTATACTTATAACCTTTTTCAAAATTCCCCCCAACTTTTTTTTTATTTTATTTTACCAGATTGATTTACTTTTGGAGAAGGAAGTGGCTGGCCTCTGGATCAAGATCCCATGCGCAGAGCAGATTGGCAGCTGTACCTTTGAAGACTTCTGTGATGTGCTTGATATGTTATTTCCTACTGGGGAGCCCTGTCCAGAGCCCCTACATACCTATGGGCTTCCTTGCCACTGTCCTTTCAAAGAAGTAAGTACTTAGGGAGGAGAGAGCGGTACCCCTGGGGCTAAAGAGATGGGGTTTGGAGAGAAGCGTCTTTGCATTCTCCTCTTGCAGGTCTGGATGTCTCTGGATCTGTAAGCCAGTGTGACCTATCTGGAATCACTTCTTTTTTGGGAGCCTCACTTATCATCTGTGAAATGGGAGACTTGAACTTAGATGTGATCTTCAGGGCCCTTTATCTATAATAATCTATGCTCTGCAGCGCTATGGCAGTCTCTAATCTTGTGTGGCCAGTTTGAGAATGGGAAGAGGGGTAGTAGTTCATGGCTACAATCCTAGCAGTGACTCCAGGAGAGAGAGCCCATCAGTAGGCTCCCACTGACTGGCGGTCCACTGGCTTTCCCACAGGGAACCTACTCACTGCCCAAGAGTGAATTCACTGTGCCTTCCCTGGAGCTGCCCAGCTGGCTCACCACTGGGAACTACCGCATACAGAGCGTCCTGAGCAGCAGCGAGAAGCGTCTGGGCTGCATCAAGATCGCTGCCTCTCTAAAGGGCATATAACATGATATCTGCTATGGCAGATAGAGGGGTATGACGAAGGTTCCTTTTCCTGTCTTGTGTTTGCCAAGGCCAAATTCCTACTCTCTGGCCCCCTTTAATCCCCTTTCTACAATGAGTCCCCTACCTTTACTGAAAATCATTTTGTGCCACTTACATGTTAGGCTTGGGTAAGCAGCCCTGACCTAAGGGAGGATGAGTCGGACAGTTCTTGATAGCCCAGGGCATCTGGGCTGACCATGTGACCCATCCCCATTCATATTCTCTCTAAAGAGCCTCCTTCAGTCAAGGAATGGGAACCAGCGTGTTTTAGGACCTGAAGAGTCTTTATGACTTTCTCACTCTTTTTTTTTTTTTGGTCACTAAGTTAAAAGCAAACTGACAGTATTAACGTTTTTGTTCTACTGCAGCCCCTGTTAGAATGAAGGGGTGAAAGTAGTTGCTCTTAGTCTATTCCTTCCCTAACTTCTGTGACTAATTTTGATTTCCTTTTTAGATTTGCCCAGTTAATACTAGGGTGCAGTGTATCCTGGAGAGGCAGGGTGTGTTGGGGAGGGATCCCTTGGGGGAGATATTAGGAGTGCTCTGTTGTTTACAAACTCAGGTATCCACAGGGCCTAGCAAGAGACTTAAATGAGTGACAAAGACCATGAGAAACATGTTGTTTCCATGCTTGATTTCGACTTTTCCTTTTTGATTAAAGGTAATACTACAGTGTAAATATTTCTTATACAGAAAGTCACAGCACATGTGCATTGATACAAGGCTGCTGAGGCCTCGTCTTCAGTTGGAAATATAATTAAGGGTGGTAAGGACTGGAGTAGGTTGGAGAGTGCGTAGCCAGTCTGTGAAGACAACTGCTACCTAGCTATGATCAGTCAGTGCCACATAAGAATGGTGTGGGCCCAGTATTGCCACATAGTTTCAATGTTTGCTCCTAGGGAAGCCAAAAGTATATGAAATCTTACCATTTTAAAAGATCGGCAACTAATTATTTTTTTAAAAACGCTGTGCAGTGTGATGTGTCCCAAACGGACGTATCAGTGGGGCAGGCTGGCTCATGGTGGCCACTTTGCAACCTCTGATCTCATACCGTGCATCCCTTGTCCTTTTTTTTTTTTTTTTTTATTTAATTTTTCTGAGACAGAATTTTACTTAGTCACCCAGGCTGAAGTGCAGTGGCATGATCTCGGCTCACTGAAACCTCTGCCTCCTGGGTTCAAGCAATCCTCCTGCCTCTCAGCCTCCCAAGTAACTGGGATTACAGGTGCCTGCCACCATGCCCAGCTAATTTTTTGTATTTTTAGTAGAGACAGGGTTTCACTCTGTTGCCCAGGCTGGTCTTGAACTCCTGACCTCTGGTGATCTGCCCACCTCGGCCTCCCAAAGTGATGGGACTACAGGCGTGAGCCACCGTGCCTGGCCACCTTGTCCTCTTAAGACAACTCCTATGGCACTGCTTCTCCCTCCACAGGGCCAAAGCCATAGTGTCTGGTCACAAGGAAAAGGCTCTTCCACTGTTAGGAGAGGTATGGGCAGCCTCTTAGCTGTGAGCTGTGGGGAATCACAAGGCTGCCTGCCCCAGTCTTGGAGTCCTGTTGGCTGAATGAGGCAGATGGGAAAGAGTTGGCCTCACCAGCAGTTGCTTTTGGAGCAGGGGTCCAGGGAAGAGAGGGTGGCCTCAACATCAGACTGCCTGGATTTGTCCACCACCCTGTTATGCCATGACAACTTCTGAACCACACACCAGCCCTGAGTTCTGGGCTCATTTGAAGCCTGGAATAGCAATAAATCGTTTTAACTTGTTGACAGTTTCTCCTTTGCCTTGGCTGCATTATTTCACTGATCACATCTTGCGATTTCAAAAGCATGTTTGGGATGGGGCTCTTTTGGTTGCAAGGGTTTGTTGGAATGGTACAGGTGAGCCAAGGCGATTCCAGGGATGGGCCCTCTGCTTCTGTCGCAGGAGCTGCTTGTCATCTCTGGTTCATCGCCATCCAGCTCCCTTGTTTGCTATTTTGCTTTCTATCACCTCATGACTGAGAAGAGTGAAAATCGCCTGGTGACCATTGAACAGGCCCCAGAGACAAAATCTTATCTGAGGAATTTAGAAGGCAGCAAAGACCACCTGGTGACTATCAAACAAGCCATCAGAGGCAGAGGCAAAATTCCTTATCTGGGGAAAGTTAGAAGTAATTAGACTTTCCTATTATCTAAAGCAGGCATTTGGTTCCAGATTTCTGTCCCCCCATAAAAAACTTATAAGTAACTAAAATTGCTACACATCTCTGGAATGCCATGCCGAAACTCACTGTGCAACCCTAACGTCCTGCTTTAAGGTTCACAAGTATCCCTAAGGAAAAATCCACCATGATAAGCTCAGTCCTCTCACCGAGGCACCCCGCCACACTCAGCTGCAGCATTCTTCCTTTCTCATACCTTTCCTTTTTCAAACCTATACTGTTGTCAGTTAATTCTTTTTACCAACCCATGAGTTGACCACTTCCCAGTGCCGGGGGTCTGACACTTCTCCTGGCAGCAACTTCCACAGCCGTTTCCCTCTGTTGGATCTTCCAGCCTTGTTCTCAGCAGTTGCTGTTTAGTTTACATTCTTGAATGAATCTCAGTAGCTCAGTGTTAGAAATAAAGCTCAGATAAGGAAAAATGAGCACTCAGACAAAGGATTTCTCAGCAAAGCAAATTTACTTCTGCGCAGAAGGGTGCCTCTCATAGGGCTGGTTGCCACAAGAGCACCCCAAACAAAGGACGGTAGAAGCTTTTATTCCTAACGTGACTCCTGCCTCTGTGTCCTTTCCCCATTGGCTGGGGTTGGACTGTACAATCTAAACTAGACCTGATTGGCTAAACATTTTAAACTTTCTTAGATAAGGTGGACATGTGATAAGAGAGAGGGGAGAGGAGGAAGGGGTCATCTGTGGCAGACTAGAGAGCCAGTCCTTTCCCAAATAAGGAAAGGAATGTGAGCTTGTGCTGTGGCATGCCTGGGCATGTGGTAAAATCAAAGAGAAGAAAAGGAGAAGAGAAGCGTGGGTACTTGAAATTAAAGAATAAAAAGTTGAGCAGGCTGTTTGAAGAGAAACCTTGCCATATTTCACACTCAGTTAATCTTTTTATGCCTGCTCTGCTCTTGGGTCATATCTTCCTTGAGATTTCTTAGGGGTGAGGGATGAGGAGTTAAAGGTGGTATCTCCAATCGCAGGTCATAGCAGACTTTTTAATAAATGGTGCTGAGCCAACTGGAAAGCCACCTGGAAAAAGTTGAAATTAGACCTGTACTTCATACCGTATGCAAGAATGAACTCCAAGTGGATCCAGGATCCAAATGTAAGGAAACAAAGCCGTGTAAATAGAGAAGGAAATGTGGTGGAAATATCCAGAGGCAATAAAATATTGACACATTTGACTACATAAAGAGAAAAAAAATGCTTGATGAAAACACAATAAAGTCAAGTGACTGGGAGAAAAATTTATCCAGCATATATCACAAACAAACAATGTTCTTACTGTATGAATAATTAAAAATTTAAGGACAAAGAACCAAAAACTTGATAGAAAAACTGGGAAAAGACATGAACAGCCACACTCATGTAAAGATATAAAAATGGCCCTTTAAAATGAAATGTTCAAACTAACTCATTAGAGGAATGTAAATTGAGATACTACTGAGATGCCATTTATCATCTCTCAGATTGGTGAAAGAAAGAACAACACATTCTGTTAGGCAGGGCTATAGAGAAACACATTGTCAACACTTGGTGGGAATGCAAACTAGTATGATTTTTCTGGAGGGGAGTTTTTCAGTACTTAACAAATTGCAGAAGCATTTACCCTGTGACAACCATTTCCGCTTGTGGGAATTTCCCTTGAAGATGCATCTCCAATAGTAAAAACATGCACATGCACAAGATTATTCATTGCAGCACTGTGACTGCAAATATTGGAAGCAAGTCATGTTCATATACAAAAGAAAGACTGAGTAAACCATGGCATACCCACATGATGGAATATTATTGAGCTGTAAAAAAAAAATGAGATCTCTATGAATCAGTATATTTTCAAGATATATTAAACGCAAAAAGTAAAGTACAAAAAGTAGAATGTGGTGCTTTTTAGAAAGAAGGAGATATAAGAAAGTACATGTGTCTGCTTGTTTATGAAAGTAAGTAAGGAAAGATTGGCCAGACACTAATGAGGTCTCTCTGGATGGTAGGTGGATGTAGAGTGGAAAGAAGGGAGAAATCATGATGGTGTAAAGGAGGTAGGGATGGGACAGTGCCAAATGTATCTGAGTATATTTTGCATAACTGTGACTCTTAGAGCCATAGCAATGTTTCTCAAATCCCCCCAAATAATTAAATCAATAATAAAACAACCACACTGAAGAAGGTGGGCAAGAAAAATAAAGCATTTTGATGGGATACTAGAGCAAGAAAAGGAGCTGTACAGAAATCCCGCAGTCTAGTTAGCCAGTTTTTCACAGGAGCAGGAATTAGCAATTCAGAAAGTATTTTATGTGTATATGTTGGGAAAATAAATATATTGTAGGTTACGAGAACATGGGGGCATATTGAAAGGTCACAGGAACCAAATTGAAGGTCCCTCAGTGGCCAAATCTTGGGCAATTTGAGCAATAAAATAATGACAATAATGGGTTATAATCCATTGAATAAAAATACACTATAGAATCTCATACACAATGGAATCATAAATGTAGAGGGAATGATAGAAATAGAAAAAAAGGCCAGGTGAGGTGGCTCATGCCTGTAATCCCAGCAATTTAGGAGGCCAAGGCGGGTGGACCATCTGAGGTCAGGAGTTTGAGACCAGCCTGGCCAACATGACAAAACGCTGTCTCTATTAAAAATACAAAAAATTAGCTGGGTGTCGTGGCAGGCACCTGTAATCTTAGCTACTTGGGAGGCTGAGGCAGGAGAATGGCTTGAATCTGGGAGGTGGAGGTTGCAGTGAGCTGAGACTGTGCCACTGCACTCCAGCCTGAGTGACAGAGAGTGAGACTACGTCTCAAAAAAAAAAAATCACTGTTAGGCAAACACCATAGGAATAGTTGTTGCAGACAAGAAACACATGAATGCCAAATGAGTGAACAGAAGTATGATGGGAAGCAGAATTTTGCATGGCTTTAAGATCCCTTCACAAGATACTAATTACAAAGGGAAAAAACAGTCACTATAGTGAAGAAACCTGACAGAAACCACCTTAACCAAGTGATCAAGTTAACATCACCGCTAATAAGACATTGATACCATGTACCTTCCAATATGATGCACTGAGAAGGGCACAACGTCACTTCTGTGGTATTGTCAGAAATGTGCAATCTCAGTGCAATCATGAGAAAAGATTAGACAAGCCCAAACTGAGAGACACTCTGCAATATAACTGGCCAGTACATTTTGAAAGTGTGAAGGCCGTGAACAATAAGGAAAGACTGAGGAACAGTCATGGACTGGAAGAGAATAAAGAAAAATGATGACTAAATGCATTGTGAGATCTCAATTTGGATGATGGATTGGAAGAAGGACCAGAAATAGGATTACAGCAATGTCAATTATTTGGCTTTGGATAATTGTACTGTGGTTATGTAAGATGCTAACATTAGTGAGAGCTGGGTGAAAGGCACATGGAAATTCTATTATTTTTGCCACCCTTTGAAAGTCTAACGATTTTCAAAATAAAAAGTTTAAAAAATATATTGCTGAAGTTTTCATTTTGAGGAAAGAAGATACGAACCTTGTATTAGGGTTCTGTAAAGGGACAGAACTAATGGAACTGATATATATGTACATATAAAGGGGAGTTTATTGAGTGTTAACTCACTTGATCACAAGGTCCCACAATAGCCATCTGCAGGCCGAAGAGGAAGGAGAGCCAGTCTGAGTTCCAAAGCTGAAGATGTTCCAGTTCCAAAACGAGTCCGATGTTGGAGGGCAGAAGGCATCCAGCACGGGAGAAATATTCTTGCATATATCTTCTCTGCCCCCGTGTTATGAGCTTTCCTGGAAGACTGATGCTGAGTTTTCTCTGTAAGCAGCTTCTTAAACATTGGATGAAGGAAAGCTGTGGACAGGGACCTCCCATCGGAGGGGTGATGAATTCCTAGCCATTAGAGTCTATGAGTCTCTCTCATGCTCTGATTGGTTGTGTCAGAGCACTTTCAGAAAGAAGTATTTTTTTAAAGATCCAGCAAGCTTGTATGGCTGCTTTCCAGAACAGGCTTTCTCTATTTTGTTCATAGGAAAATCACATGATTAGAATATTTAAAGTAATGGATATTCCAAGTACAGTGATTTGATCTTTAATAATTATATGAATATATTGAATTATCACGTGTACCCCAAAACTATGTACATATATTATACATCAATGTAATAGTTGTTTTAAAATAAGAAATTTGCATAAAAGTAAGTCATATAAATTATATATTTACTCATTCAAACATTATTGAAATTGGACTCCCTTGGAAAATCGATGATGCTATATGTTTATATTATCCTAAATGTGTATAAGAGATGAAAATTTAGGAGTGTGAAGAGAAGAGAAGAATGGGGGTTGGATAGCCAGTCTCTTTTCACATTTTTCAGCCTGCTTATATTCTAGCCTCACTGGCAGCTGATAGATGGTGCCCACCCAGATTAAGGGTGGGTCTGTCTTTTCCAGCCCACTGACTCAAATGTTAGTCTCCTTTGGCAGCACCCTCACAGACACACCCAGGATCAATACTTTGTATCCAATCAAGTTGACACTCGGTATTAACCATCAGAAACCTGCGGTCATGTAACTGCAGTACGGGAGGAGGGGGTGAACATTTATGCAGAATCTAGGTTAATGGCTGAGGTCAGAAAGGATTTTCCTGAGGAAGTGATAGCTGAGATCTGGAAAATGAGGAGGAATTAAGCAGGTGAAGAGAGGGGAGAAGAGCATAGATGGAGGCCCAGCAGCAATGGGAAGCGTGGTGCATTTGGGGAACTAAACAAAGGCCGGCTGGTGTGGCTGGAAGGAAAAGGTGTAATTGGGGCAAGAAGAAGCTGGAGAGGTGGGGAGAAGCCGTTTGGTTCGCCTACGTCTCCCTGACCAGGAAGCCAGCTTCCTAAGTTTGCATCCACCTGAGAATTTCCCCTTGAGAGACTCTATCACCAAAGCAGTTTCACTTCCAAATGGGCTTGGCATGCCAGGGAGATGCTCTGCCCTCCAGCCCCTTTTTTCTCCTTTTGAATTCAGATCTGGAAATTGCTTAAGGGGCTCCTTTGTGGGTTTGAGTCAGGCACAGCCTGGACATGGCAGATAATAAGTCTTGTGATCCTTAGAGAGCTGCCTGTCAGGGCACTGTGACTTATAAACCACTGCTCTTGTGCACTGACTTATGTCACTTGGTAGCCAATTCTTAATGCTTCACTTTCACGTGGGTGACTTCCCCAGTCCCATACATGCAGGGCTTATGTGCTTAGCAATCTCAGTTTGTGTTCCTTAGCAATCTCAACTCCTCGATTCTCCCATATCTATTTTGTCCAATGGCCTTTTTTTTTTTTAATCTTTCTTTCTTTCTTTTTTTTTTTTTTCTTTTTGAGACAGAGTCTCACTCTTTTGCCTAGGCTGGAGTGCAGTGGCATGATCTCGGCTCACTGCACCCTCCACCTCCTGGGTTGAAGCGATTCTCCTGCCTCAGCCTCCCGACTAGCTGGGATTACAGGTGCCTGCCACCATGCCTGGCTTATATTTGTATTTTTAGTAGAGATGGGAGTCCCACCATGTTGGCCAGGCTGGTCTCAAACTCCTGACCTCAGGTGATCTGCCTGCCTCAGCCTTTCAAAGTGCTCGGATTACAGGCGTGAGCCACCGTGCCCAGCCTCCAATGGCCTTATTGAAGATCTGAATTCAGCTTCTTCTTAAACTGATTGATTTTACATATCATTCCCCTTTATGCCCCAACCACTGTCCAGCTCATTCATGTTAAGATAAATCACCTTTGTCCAGTAGAGAAGTACCGTGGGAAATGATTCTGAAGGTCCTGGGGGACCTTCCCACATTCTTTGTATCCTTCTAGATCTCTGTGTTCCAACTACTAGGTACTAGTTTTTGCCAAAGAAGCATGTGGCAGCAGAGAATTCAACCTATGTTGTCACAATTGGAATGACCAATTTGGGTCCTATCAGTGCTGGCTGCCATCAGAAAGTGTTTTCTATACCAGTTACATGGTAGCCTGAGTTTCCTTATCTGATAGCTTACCTCCTATATCTGATTTTTGTATATTGCCCTATTCTGCATCCAAACCTTAGTTCCAGGGTTTGCTATCTGTCATCTCCAGTTAATTTCATGTATGAGAAGCAGAAATCCTTGCATTCCTTTTTTTTCCCAGAGGTTCTTTTGCAACCCAGGGTCTATTCACTTCATGAGGTTTGTGATTGTTTCTGAAATTGCATGCCAAACGTATGCATATATATGAATTTTATAGAAAGAGGAGCCACAGCTTTTATTAAAATGTCAGTGAGCTGCATGAGTCCCCCAAAGTCATAAACTACTGCCTTACCTCCATTTAATGGCTCCATATTCTATAGTAAGTTTTCCATATGCTCCTCAAAGCCTTTCCTTCTCCAGATTCGTGGTATGGATCCCAAAAGAGCAAAAACTATTGTTAGCTGATATCTTTCTATCTAATGATAGGATGTTCTTCCCTACCTCTCCCTCATGGCACCACAGCTACCTCACATCTCCTCTGAGCAGTTGTTGTTTGGCATCTGACCAATGAATGATATGTTTGTTACAGAGGGGGAATGCTGCTAACTCCAGCTGGAATGCCTGTTATTCAAGCCATAATATCAATCATCTAATAGAAGGTGAAGTTGAAAATTGATATTCTCTACAAATATTCATTACATTGTAGATTTATACTTTCATTGGTGTTATAGTTCACAATGAAAAGCTTTTTAAGGGTGGCATTTCTTCCTCTTTAAATTCCTCTAAAAAAATAAAATAAAAGTGGCATTTCTACTAGAGTGAAACAAATCATCATTAATATTTTCCCCTTCAAATGAATTTTCTTTAGTTATAAAATCAATACATTATTTTTTTTTTTAAAAATGCAACAACACAGGCAAGCAGAAGAAAAAGTATAAAATTATGGCTGGGCATGGTGGCTCACGCCTGTAATCCCAGCACTTTGGGAGGATGAAGCAGGTGGATCACTTGAGCCCAGGGGCTTGAGACCAGCCTGGGCAGCATAGTGAGACCCTGTCTCTTTTTAAAAAAATATATAAAAAATAAAAGAAAAAGTGTAAAATTTTACTCATAATTCAACCCACTTGGTGAACATTGCTATGACAATATGCTGAATATTCCAAAACTATTTGACTGTATGCGTGTAACTGATTTTAAAAAATAAAAATGGAATCATATTTCATATTCTATTTTTAACAGCTTTATTGAGGTATGATTGACATGTAATAAACAACACATACTTGAAGCATCCAACTGATAAGTTTTGACATATGTACCCTCCTGTGAAACCATCTTCACAATCAAGATAGTGAACGTGTTATCCATCACTTCCAAAAATTCCTCATGCCCCTTTGTAATACCTCCCTCTCACCCTTCTCATCCTCCACCAACCACTGAGCCTTTGCTACTACAGATTAACTTTCATTTTCAAGGCTTTCATATGACTAGAATCATACAGTGCGTATTCTTATTTTGGTCTGGATTGTCATTCAGTATAGTTAAGATTCATACATTTTATTGTGTATATCAACAGTTTGTTTCTGTTTCTTGCTGAGAAATATTCCATTGTGTGGATACATCACAACTTGTTTATCCATTCTCCTGTTTATAGACATTTAGAGTATTTCCCACTTTTTTTGCTTTTACAAGTAAAGTTACCATGAATATTTTTGCACACATCTTTTTATGGATATATGTTTCTTTTTCCTGTAGTGTAATAGTTGGATCATATGGTAGGTATATGTTTAAGTTTTAAAGAAACTACAAGATGTTTACCAAACTGATTGTACTACTTTTGATCCACAATATCAGGGTAGGAGTTGCCGTGACTCCACCTCCTCGCCAAGACTAGCACAGCCAGTTTTTGTGGTTGCTGGGTAAGTTAATTTCTTTTTTTCACTTTCAGAATATCAGAGTTGACAGAGTCCTTAACAATCAATTAGTCCAACCCTTCACTTCATAGACTGAGAGATGGGGCGGAACTTGCCCGAGGGCCAGTAGGAAATCAGCGGCAGAGCCAGTGGTGGAACAAAATTACTGCTAAGTTCTGTTTTTGTTCTCTCTGGGACTCTTCTAGTTAGAATATCTAAATAGAAAACTCCCTTCACCCAACATACACTTTTCTAAATCTGATGCTTTAAGGGCAGCTACTGCAGTGTAGAGAAAACAATCCCTTTTGTATTTGTGCTTGGTCTCTATTTCAAGGGCTGTTGGGGTAAGTGGCATCCCTTTTCCATTAAATGAGGCTGATAATAAGAATAGTTGAATGTAATTTTGGTTCAGAGGTACAAAAGGCCATCCAAAAAATATAAAACCAAAAAAGTGTAGCCTGAGACATCAGGGCTAACTTTTCTCATCTGCATTTCTCTTGGAAAGATAAAGAAGCCACTAATTAATATAGAGATGTTGGGCTTCAATGAATGTATATAACATCCACATGGAAGTCAAACTGGGGATGGGAGGAAGGGAGAGCTATTAGAATAAAAACAGATAATTATGCATAGATGCCTGTGGAATTGGCCATGGAATGGTTGATGGGTTCGGTCAACTCATGCAGGGCTTGGTATGTCCCAAATATACACCCTAAGAGGCCCAGGATGCTAATCATGATGTTCTTGGCAATGGTGACATAGCTCATGTCCTCAGAGTAAAGGATGACAATCTCCAGGAGGGGTGGGATGATGAGGGCCAGGGCGCTGCTGCTCACGGAGCCTACCAGGGAGATGACCAGGTCCAGGCGGGGGATGAGGATGGCTGAGACACCTGCAATGAAAGGAGAAATTTAGAATTACTGAAAGTGCCTGCAAAAGGGAGCTCAGAAACAAGCCATTGCGTTGGAGCCCTAGAATTTCACAGATGCTTGAGAGACTTCTTTGGAGAGGTGGGAGGGAGCCCACTGCAGGCTTGAGAAGGTTAGGCAACTCCCACCCCTGTCTTAACTACCAGTACAGATGCTCTCCTTTTATATTTTACCTCTTGAATTTTTTACATATAATCTTTATTGGAAGGCTTCTCTACCGCTTATCTGTTATAACCTCCTCACTGTAGAGATGCGGAAATCTAGAGCTCTAGAAGGAACAGAACTTTTTCAAGGTTACACAGAGCTGAGATAAGAATCCACTGGATGCCCGATCTAAGGTCCTTTTCACTCTACTATGCTGCCTCTCATGTGTAAGAAAGAACTTGGTACACAGTAGGTGCTCAATAAATTATTGACTCTTGCCCAGGCTGAGAACCTGTGTAAGATAGCCTTTGTCTAGAAGCAAGGATGGATAAAAAAATGGGAGTTGCAGATGCTGGAGAGGATGTGGAGAAATAGGAACACTTTTACACTGTTGGTGAGAGTGTAAATTAGTTCAACCATTATGGAAGACAGTGTGACGATTCCTCAAGGACCTGGAAATAGAAATTCCATTTGACCCAGCAATCCCATTGTTGGGAATATACCCAAAGGATTATAAATCGTTCTATTATAAAGACATGCACACGTATGTTCATTGCAGCACTGTTTACAATAGCAAAGACTTGGAACCAACCCATCGATGATAGACTGGACAGGGAAAATGTGGCACATATACACCATGGAATACTATGCAGCCATAAAAAACGATGAGTTCGTGTCCTTTGTAGGGACATGGATGAACCTGTAAACCATCATTCTGAGCAAACTGACACAAGAACAGAAAATCAAACACCGCATGTTCTCACTCATAGGTGGCTGTTGAACAATGAGAACACATGGAGACAGGGAGGGGAGCATCACAAACTGAGGTCTGTGAGGGGGGACTAGGGGAGGGACAGTAGGGAGTAGGGAGTTGGGGAGGGATAGCATGGGGAGAAATGCCAGATATAGGTGATGGGGATGGAGGCAGCAAACCACATTGCTATGCATGTTCCTATGCAACAATCCTGCATGTTCTTCACATGTACCCCAGAACTTAAACTGCAATAAAATATATATTTAAAAAAAGGGAGCTGCTTCAGTTGCTGTCCAAATATCAACCACTCATTTTTCTATTTTTAATAGGATCTTAGTAATGAAGCAGGTCATCAAACACAAAGACAGCATTAAGCTATCCAACCCCATTCTTCTCTTCACACTCCTAAATTTTCATCTCTTATACATATTTAGGATATTATAAACATATAGTATCATTGATTTTCCAAGGGAGTCCAATTTCAATAATGTTTGAATGAGTAAATATATAATTTATATGATTTAATTTTACGCAAATTTCTTATTTTAAAACAATTATTACATTGATGTATAATATATGTATATAGTTTTGGGGTACATGTGATAATTCAATATATTCATATAATTATTAAAGATCAAATCATTGTACTTGGGATATCCATTACTTTGAATATTCCAATCATGTGATATTCCTATGAACAAAATAGAGACAGCCTGTTTTGGAAAGCATCCATACAAGCTTGCCGGATCTTTAAAAAAAATACCTCTTTCTGAAATTGCTCTGACACATCCAATCAGAGCATGAGAGAGACTCATAGACTCATGGCTAGGAGTTCATCACCCCTCCAATGGGAGGTCCCTGTCCACAGCTTTCCTTCGTCTGATGTTTTGGGTAAAGAGTGCCCTTTTATGCTACTTACAGGTTAGACAGACCAAAGCTGAGCGGACAGACAGGTCTACAAATAGTGCCCAGCTCTCTGACACCTGGGAGATGGCAAACGGGATGATTATCTCAGCTGGGACGTGGAACTGGAGGGCATAAGTGAAGAAGATGCCAATAGAGTACATCAGCTTGACCGACTGGTACAACCTGGAGACAGATGGATAGGATGTGAAATGTGATGTGGCTCCCTGGAAGGGCTATTGAGGACTCACTTATTGCTTAGAAGTTGGTACGGATTGAATATCCCTAATCTAAAAATCCAAAATCTGAAATGCTTCAAAATCCAAAACACTTCTTGTCCCAAGCATTTTGGATAAGGGATACTTGATCTGCACTTGTCTTTTGAGTGATTGAACTGGCTAATATTGGATGACTCAGGCCAGACTAGCCATCAGGGCCATCTGGGAAGCTTATTAAAAGTGCATATTACTGAAGATTCTGAGTCAACAGGCCTGCAGCTCAGGAATCTAGGTCTTTGCTCTTTAAAATTTTTAAAAGACCATATATGCATAGAGTAACATTCATGGTACAAAAGTCATACAGTGAAAAGCATCCCTCCTACACTTGATTCCTAGCTTCCAGTTTCCCTTTCCATAGGCAACCACCTAGAGTTTACTTGTGACCCTTCTAGAAATGATCTGTGTTTGTACAAGCTCATACAGAATGTAGGAACGTCCATGCACATCCATGCACACACACATGCACATACGTGTGCGTATACACATGTATGGCAGTACTCTTCCAGACATTCTTCCAGCATTCCTCCATTCCTCTCTTTTTTTCCACCCAATATTTCTTGAAGATTGTTCCCTATCAGTACACATAGATCTGGACCTTCTATTTAATAGCTGGTTGGTATGCCAATTGCATGGATATGCAATAATTTAAAAATCAGTCACCAATTAACGAATATTTAGATCATGATTAGACTTTTCCCAAGGAAACAATGCTGCACACACTATCCTTGTACATATATTGATGCACACATAATATACATGCTTGGAAGTACAAATGTGGGGTAAAAGTCTACGTGATTTAAAATTTTAATAGCCGTTGACATATTGCCCATTTGCTGTCTTAGTGCATAAAAAGACCTGTTTTTCCACATCCTTGACTAAACAGTGTGTCTATGCATGTTGGTCTTTGCCCTTGTATTTATTTTTTTATTTTTATTTTTTGCCAAAAGCCAAATTTTTCTTTATTATTAAATAGCAGTAACAGGAAAACCTAATGCTCTTTCAGACACATGTATTTGTTTTTTAACTCGCGTTTCCATTTTCCTTCTTTCTGTGTTTTTCTTTCTTTCTTTCCTTTCTTTCTTTCTTTCTTTCTTTCTTTCTTTCTTTCTTTCTTTCTTTCTTTCCTTCTTTCTTTCTTTCTTTCCTTCTTTCTTTCTTTCTTTCTTTCTCCCCCCCTCCCCTTTCTTTCTTTTCTTTCTTTTTTTGGTGGAGTCTTGCTCTTGTCACTCAGGCTGGAGTACAATGGTGTGATCTTAGCTCACTACAATCTTTGTCTCACAGGTTCAAGCGATTCTTCTGCCTCAGCCTCCTGAGTAGCTGGTATTACAGGTGCATGCCACCACGCCCGGCCTTGGCCTCCCGAGTAGCTGGGATTACAGGCATGTGCCTGGCTAAATTTTTTATTTTTAGTAGAGACAGGGTATCACCACATTGGCCAGGCTGGTCTTGAACTCCTGACCTCTGTGATCCACCTGTCTCCACTTTCCAAAGTGCTGGTATTACAGGCATGAGCATCTCTTTGTCCATCTGGCCTTTTTTTTTTTTTTTGCCTGTGAAATGCCTGTTCTGCCCTTTGGCCATTTCTCCTTGGGTTGTTGGTCTTTTCTTATTGGAAAGGGATATTTGTTTAAGGCTTCCCTGGAAAATCTGATGACTAGGTGTGAAGTCCTGATGGAGCTCAATGCCCATGTTTTCTAGCTGAGGTCCCAGGAATGAAAGTGCCCTGTCCAAGGTAGCTAGTGGCAGCCCAAATTGCCCAGAACAAGAATAGCATATTAGGATGATATATTGTGTAAAATAAGGCTCAACTTCAAAGAAATTCCACATTTATTATCTCATCTAGTCACCACCATAACACAGCAAGGTGGGTGGGGATAGTTACATTTTTTTCATTCTACAGCTCTGGCTTTGTGGGAAATAAATGCACCATCACCCTACTCACCTTGGAAAGATGAAGGCTGTGGGGATGCATAACGATAATAGCTAACACTCGTGAATGCTTACCATGTGCTAAACACTTGTCTACGCATTATCTGTGTATTAATTCAATTAATTTCGACCGTCACTGCATCAGGTAGAGTAGCAGTTATTTGTACTGTTCACCAAATACTTCCAGGCACACAGCGGAATCGCACTTCCCTGCCCCCTTTGTGTGAGGTGTGGCCATGTGACTTGCTTTGACTGATGCAGTGTGAGCAGGAGACATGCATGTCACTTCCAGTAATGCATTGCCAGCTTCATGGCTCAGCACATGATTTGCTGTACTCTCTGCTATGACAACCAGAACAGATCCCATGTCTCTCCCTATCTCACCTGAGGTGGGCAGGACATACCAGCAATTGGGCAAGTTGAGAGTGATGCTGGCCTGGGTGTCTGACCCAAACTTCATGTAGCCCAATGTCCCCAGGCAGATATAGAGGATGATGACAATGGACATCCCCAAGTACAGAACAAAAGAAAATTGCTGTGGATGCTTCATCTGGTTTTTGAGAGGCAGAACCTGGAGGTTAAAAAAAAAGATTTGGGAAAGGAAAGGTAGAAAGAGATGTGGCCCATTGTGAAGGAGAGGGTTCTCCCATAAGCATAGATGTTCTTCCTCAGGTGGGCCCAGAATCAGAAAGGGGCCTCTCCACATGGCCGCACTCCTTTCATTTTCTCTCATGCTTTCTATTGTCAGGAATGCCCTACTTAGTCTTGGTTGATTAGTAAATTCTCAGTCTTCAAGGCTAAGCATGGTGTACTAGAGCAGTAGGCACCCTGTATGTGGATACGGACTTTCCCTTCACCAGGAGAAGATCATATTCTGCACTTTTCATAAACACTATTTATTTAGACATCTGGGACTACAATTGGCCGCTGTAAAGGGCACTAGGGACAATTCGCTCAGACCCCACCCATCTTACCATACCAACACCTTCAAACGTGAAGATAGCTGTACCAAAGAACAGCAAGAAGGTCTTCCAGTTTGCCATCAAGGGTAGGTCGCTGGGATGTGGAATCCCCTGAAAGAAAGTGGGAGAAGTGCGTTGGTGGTGGTATGGTGTCGAAGTCATCCCAGATCTTTGCCTGGTAGAAAGCTGGGTCATACCTGACCTCAACAGAGAAAACGAGAAGATATCTAGATCTCAGTTCACCTTCTAATCTTTTTAAATATGGTTATTTATTCATTTATATTGTGCTAAAATACACGTAACATAAAATTTACCATTTTTACTATTTTTTTTTTTTTGAGATGGGGTCTCGCCCAGGCTGGAGTGCAGTGGCGTGATCTCAGGTCACTGCAACCTCCGCCTCCTGAGTTTAAGGGATTCTTCTGCCTCAGCCTCCCAAGTAGCTGGGATTACAGGCACGTGCCACCATGTCAGGCTAAGTTTCGTATTTTCAGTAGAGACGGGGTTTCACTACGTTGGTCAGGCTGGTCTAGAACTCCTGATCTCATGATCTGCCCGCCTTGGCCTCCCAGAGTGCTGGGATCACAGGCATGAGCCATCACACCCGGCCCCCATTTTAACTATTTAAGTGTACAGTTTAGTAACATGTTCTTCATGTTCACACTTCATTCACACTGTTGTGAATCCATCACCCCTATCCATCTCCAGAACATTTTCATCACCCCAAACTGAAACTCTTTATCTATCAAATAATAATGCCCCACTACCCAACCTCCTGACAACCCCTACTCTACTATCTATCTGTCTTTATGAATTTGACTATTCTAGCTACCTCATATAACTGGAATCCTATATATTTGTCTTTTTGTGGCTGGCTTATTTCACTTAGCTTCAGTGTCCTCAAGGTTCATCCACTTTGTAGTATGTGTCAGTGTCTCCTCACTTTTGAAGGCTGAATAATATTCCACTGTATATATAGACACCAAGTTGTGTTCATCCATTCATCACTTACTTGGACACTTGGATTGTTCTCACCCTTTGGCTATTGGGAGCCTGCTCATCTGTACATGTGGAGAAAGCGGAGCACAGGGAGGAGAGGGGAATTGCCCAAGGCCACTCTATGAGTTAGTGGCACATCCCAGATAAGAATTCAGGTCTCCTGTTTTCCAGTCCTCTAACATCTCTCTCCCACACTTCTTTCAGGGATGTGCTGTCTACTAGTTAGTATAGCAGCTCTTATGAATCTAGAGGGAATGATTATTATAATAGATTTCTATGGTGGGTAGAATAAGGGTTCCCCCAAAATGTTCACATCCTAATCCCCAAAACCTGTGAATGTTATGTTACAGTGGCAAGGGAGAATTAAGTTTTCAGATTGGATTAAGGTTTCAGATCTGCTGACCCTAAAACAAGGAGATGATCCTGTACTATTTGGTTGGGACAAGGGTCCTTAAAAGTGGAAGAGAGAGTCAGAAGGAAGACCAGAGGGAAGGCAGCATGAGAAAGACTCTGCCTGAGGCTGCTAGCTTTGGAGATGGAAGGGGGCCGGGGCCAAGGCACATGGGCAGCTTCTAGAAAGCTGGAGAAGACAAGAGAACAGATTCTCCCCTAAATCCTCCAGAAAGGAATGCCACTCTGCCACACCTTCATTTCAACCCAGTGAGACTCAAGCACTGGAAAATAAATTTGCATTGTTTCAAGCCACTAGATTTGTGGTAATTTGTCACAGCAGCAATAGGAAATGAATATAACACCATATATTTTCAGACTCAAGAAAATGAAAGTATAATGGTGGGATTTCATGGTCTGTGATAATGGAGCATGGGCATGGGAGGCAGTCTGAAATTCATGAAAAAATTACTTTATCAATTTCCTTGTCTGTAAAGTGTGGATACAGATAGTATAGTTGTTCATTAGTTCCAGGACCTCCCTTGGATACCAGAATCTGCAGATGCTCAAGTCCCTGATATAAAATGGTGTAGTATTTGCATATAACCTATGCCCATCCTCCCATATACTTTTTTTTTGAGACAGTCTTACTCGGTCACCCAGGCTGGAATGCAGTGGTGTGATCATAGCTTACTGCAGCCTTGACCTTATGGGCTCAGGTGATCCATCTACCTCAGCTTCCCAAGTAGCCAGGACTACAGGTGCAAGCCACCATGCTCTGCTACTTTTAAATTTTTCTGTAGAGATGGGATTTCACCATGTTGTCCAGCTGGTCTTGAACTCCTGGGCTCAAGTGATCTTCCTGCCTCAGCCTCCTAGAGTGCTGGGATTACAGGTATGATCCACTGTGCCTGGCCAATAGTTGTTAGACTGAATTGTTTCTTAATTTGTATGATTTTTTATTGTTGTATATTTTTAGTGTTTTCCCCCAGTAGTTTCCATTTGTGATTGTTTGGATCCATGGATGTGGAAATCATGGATACAGAGTGTCGGCTTTACTTCCAAAATAGTATTATAAAGGTTCAATAAGTTAATATATATAAATAATTTGGCACCAAGTAAATAAAATTCCTTTATCATCTGTACTTCCCTTGTCCATCTACCACTTTTACAATTTTTTTGGTTATTTGATTGATGTTTACCTCTCCAAGTAAATGCAGCTTCCATGAGAGCAGCCACCCTATTTATTTTTACTTACCACTGAGTCCCCAGCCCTTTACACAATGCCTGGATTGCAGAAGGTATTCAGTAATTATTTGTTGAATGACTCATTGTTATCCAATGTGATGACGATGATGATGAAGAGGATGTTGATGATGATGATAATGAGCTTTTACAGCTTATGGGACGGAAGTGTTCCTAGATGTCATGTTGGCAGGGGCTGCCAGAGCAGAGAATCACCTTCTTCACCTGTCCATCATGATAACAAACCCTCCCTAGGTGTTTCAGAGAACCTGGACCCTGATCCCTTCTTCCCTGTGGCACAGACCTGCATGATATACTCAAAGATCAGAGCCATGCTCCCCAGGGTGGTGATGTTGGCCAGTGTTGAGAAGACGGACAGCACCTTGAGGTTCTGGATAAACACCAACAAGATCAGGAAGGGCAGGATTGTCAGCATGTAGAAACGAATGTCCAGGATGGGGGTTAGCACCAGAATCTCCCTGGGCTGGCAGATGTTGGAGGTCATGTGGGCTTCTTCCACCATCTGACATAAAACACAATGACAGGCAGTGTGGTTGCCTCATAAAACATAGGACACCAACTACATTTGAATTTCAGGTAATTAACATAACTTTTTAGTATAAATATGAGCCAAATATTGCATAAGGTATGCTCATAGTAAAAAATAAATCACTACTTATCTGAAATTCCATTGTAACTAGGTGTCATTTATTCTTATTTGCCAAATTGGGCAGCCCTAACTGTTGTGCCCCTGATTGTGACAATTAGAAACTCTTAGAATCATAAAATCTCAAGGCTTTGAGGTTGTTATCTACCCAAACCTTTTCTTCCCCACAAAATGGATTTCTTTCATGCATCCAGAGAAAAGGAATTCATTACAAAAGAACATCCTTTTCAAATTTAGATAGCCCTAAAAGCTGGGAAGCTCTGAATATTGGTCAGTATCCATCTGCTTGCATATTCCATCTACAATACTTGTCACAGTTCTTGCTGGCTGTTTGTGTGTACAAAAACAAGGATGCTCCCTGTAATCCACAGAGCCAAGAAAGAAAGCTGTGATTGATTTGTAATGTCTGATAGGAATGCAATGAGGGGAAGGTGGCAGCTTGTTGGCCTTGTACATTCAGGCATCTTCTCCATGACAACTCTGAGATACTCAAAGCAAATGTCACCAGTGCTTTTCAGCCTAACAATTATCAATGATTTCTGATTGGACATGATTGCAAGCCTCTCTTTCCACCCTGGTTACACTTTTCAGAAGTGACTTTGGCTCCTCTATGAGTCCTTTAAAATGCGATTCTCAGGACTGAGAGAACTTCCAAGTGTGGTCTGATCTAGGAGTAGAAATGAAGTTCTCTCCTCCTTTGACCCTAACACAATACTTTTGCTAATGTAGCCTCAGCAGCAGGAGGTCTGCTTTTCTCCCTCTCTGCCCAGAAGAGGCCTCTTTACCTGTTGTAAATTGTCTGCCATAAACATAAAATAAACACTGCAGAAGCCCAGCTGAGTGATGATTAATAGGAAGCTGACAGTGTACCTGGGAAGGAAAGGAAGAGGCAGACAGAAGGAGAAAACAAACATTAAAATTATTTCTTAAGACTGTGTTTATTATTTGAAACAATTATTTTTGTTATTATTTTTAAAAATTATCCTACTTTTTTTTATTTTGAAAATATTTAAGCCAAAAAAAATGGAAAGAATGGTATAATAAACATCCATATACCCTTGGACTAAATATACCACTTGGTAATTTTGGGCCCCAAATTGCATTACTCATATATATGTATGTATTCATTCATCTATACACACACACACACACACACACACACAGACACACAAACACAAACCCTCATACACACGCACAGAGGCAATTTTTTTCAGAATCATTTGAAAGTCAATTGCAGGTCACTTTGGGAGGCCAAAGCAGGTGGATTACTGAGGTCAGGAGTTTGAGACCCACCTGACCAACATGGCGAAACCTCGTTTCTATAAAAATACAAAAAGTAGCCCGGTGTGGTGGCAGGTGCCTGTAAATCCTAGCTACTCGGGAGGCTTGGGCAAGAGAATTGCTTGAACCCTGAATGTGGGGGTTATAGTGAGCTGAGATCGTGCCACTGTACACTGGATTCTAGCCTGGGCGACAGAGCCAGACTCCATCTCAAAAAAAAAAAGAAAAAGGAAAAGAAAATAAAAGAAAGTCAGTGGTAGGTTTCCTAGCATTTAAACCCTAACTACTTCAATATACCTCTCTTAAGACTGTAATAGCCAGAAAATCAACCTCAATATCTTCATATATACAGTTTCTATTTTAAGTACAGTCATTCTTTGGTATTCAGGACCCCCAACAAATTCAAAATCTGCAGATGCTCAAGTCTCTTATATAAAAATGGCTTAGTATTACCCCAATTCTCTCTAAAGTATCTTTTGTAGTTGTTTTATTTTTTAAATTCAGGATCTAATGAAGGTTTGTACACTACATTTGACTGTGTCTCTAGTCTTTTTTTTTTTTTTTTCATGCAGGACAGTTCCATATACATTCACCTTTTTGTGTTTTCATCACACTGGCTTTGTTTGAAGAGTCCAGGCCACACTGCGGGCTTGTATGATTGCTTCCTCATGATTAAATTCAAGTGAGCACTTTTGGCAAGAATATACAGAAGTGATAGTTTTGCACCTCTATTTTATCATATTGGGAGGCACATGATATCCCGTTGTTCTGCTATGTTGGTGACTGCCAGATCTCCTATTGGAAATGTACATTTTCCTTTTGTAATCTGTGGGGTAAAACTTTGAGGTGACATGATTAACCCATTCCTCAAACCACAGGTTTTACCATTCATTGATGTTGCTTGCCTGAATGAATTATTTCATTGGTGGTTGCAAGGTGGTGGTTTTCTAATTATCTATTATATCTTCTAAATTTATTAGCTGGTTTTTAAGAGAGATATATTATTTCATCCTCTTTTTTTTTTGGCATCACAACAGACTCATGTTAATTATTTTTAAATTTAACATCTTATACTCTGTTATTGTCATTATTCTTTTGGGTTCTTAAATTACTCCAAATTTGGAGATGGATTTTTTAAGGGAACAAAAATATGTTCCTCTACTTAGATTATAATGTTTAGATATGGGTTTTTCAAAATTGGCTTGTAGTAGCAACCAACTCGTTGGTTGAGGCATATGTTAAAAATACAGACTCCTGGTTCTCATATCACCCTACTGTGTCAGAATCTTGGCAGTGTCACATGTGACTTCAGAATGATATCTTTTTCTGTCTATCTTATGAAGATTTTCAAACATATACAAAAGCAATGAATAATTTAATGAATATAATGAGAATTTAACGAGAATAATTTAATGAATTTGCATGTGCTCCTCCCAGCTTCAACAATGAACTTTTTGTCACTCATTCTCTATCTTTTCATCCTCATCAAACACATATTTTGTTGGTATATTTGCAGCAAACCAGAGATCCCAAGTTATTTCACCTGTAAATAATTCAGTGTGCAGCTCTAATAGATAAGAACTTAAAAAAGTATAATCATCATACCATCATCATCTCTTACAAAATTAACAATAATTTCTTCCTTTTTTTTTTGAGACAGAGTCTCACTCTGTTGCCCAGGCTAGAGTGTAGTGGTGCGATCACAGCTCACTGCAGCCTCGACCTCCTGGGCTCAAGTGATCCTCCCACCTCAGCCTCCTGAGTATCTGGGTCTACAGGCATGTGCTACCAGGCCTGGCTATTTTAAAAAAAATTTTGTAGAGGTGGGGGTCCCACCATGTTGCCTAGGCTGTCTTGAGTCCTGGTCTCAAGAGATCCTCCTACCTTTACCTCTCAAAGTGTTAGGATGACAGGCATGAGCCACTGTGCCCGGCCAATCATTTCTTTATATAACCTAATATTCAGTCCATATTCAGAGTTCTCCAGTTGTCTCAAAAATATCTGTCTTACAGTTGGTTTCCAAACAAGTATGCAAATTGTATTTCATTAAGTTTCTTAAGTTTTTTAAACCGCTATGTTCCCCTTGCCCTGTTTATTTTTTTCTCCCAACTTTTACTTTTTTGTTTGCTGCTGAAGATACCAGATCATTTGTCCTGTAGTATATCCTATTTTTCCTATTTGGTTGGTGACTTCCTCATGGTGTTATTTATCTTGATCCTCTATTCCCTGTGCTTCCTATAAATGGATATTAGATCTAGTGGCTTGATTAAATGGAGGTTTCAAATTTATTTCTTGAAAAGGTCTCAGAGGTGGTACTACTCTGTACTCCCTACTGTATGCTAGCTATTATGAGACACACCATAGCTAGCTCTCATGTATAGAAATATGCAATGCTAAGATGAGTACATGGGGTCTGGTGGCATCAATGCATTCTCCCTTTATGAAGTTTCCCAGTGACCATTCCCCTAACAGCTTGAGCATCCATTAATGACCATTGCCTCCATGGAATGGGCAGTTTTTAATCAAGCTCCTCAGGTATCTCTTAGTAAATTAAAGATGACAAATTATTACTTTAAGTATTTTTCCAAATGTTTCCAACTCTTTCTCATGACCTCACCTAATCATGACCTCATATAATCACTAGTGGCTCCTGATCAGGAGGAGATCAATTACTTACTGAGAATCCCAAGAGAGGAGCTACAAAGGAATCTTAGCAGCCACAATTTGACTCACCTCCTGAGGAACTTTGCTGGGGAAAGCTGCAGTATTAGGTTCTTGGTCAAATTTCTGCTCACCCATATCAATGTACATGACTTTGGATATGCTATTTTATCTTTATGAGCCTCATATTTCCAGGACAATAAAAACCAACCATGCCTACTTCACAAAGCTGTTGAAATGAACAGAGGAACTAAGACATAGAAAACCATTTTGTACACTGTTAACTTTTTATCAAGACAGGGAACAACCTGAATGTTCACCTTAAGGGAACAAGCAAACGAAACATATACCTCCACACTAGGGAATATTTTGAGCCTTAAAAAGTAACGAGGTCGGCTGGGCACAGTGGCTCACGTCTGTAATCCCAGCACTTTGGGAGGCTGAGGCAGGTGGATCACCTGAGATCAGGAGTTCAAGACCAGCCTGGCCAACATGGTGAAACTTTGTCTCTACTAAAAATACAAAAATTAGCCAGGTGTGGTGGCAGGTGCCTGTAATCCCAGCTACTCGGGAGGCTGAGATAGGAGGATCACTTAAACCCAGGAGTCGGAGGTTGCAGTGAGCTGAGATCGAGCCATTGCACTCCAGCCTGGGCAACAAGAGTGAAACTCTATCTTCCCCACTCCCCAAAAATGAGGTCCATGTATGTGTTCTAACATGAAAAAAATAGGGAAAATTGTTAGATGAAAAATCAAATTTCCACAAATGTACATCAATATATGTGTGTGAATGGAAGTACATAATTTGCTTTCTATTTTCTATACAAATGTACATGTATAGAAAAATGTCTAAAGGAGTATTTACTAACTAGATTTCAATGATTACCTTATGGGTAGAGAGTGGGATGGGGGATGGGACGATCGAGGTGATTCTCTATATTGTTTGATAGTTTACAATAAGAGCATATTTATTTAAAACTTGTGTAAGTAGAAATAAAGAAAAGTGATGATGATTATTATTGCTGTTACTACTACGACATCGGTGACGACTACCTTCCCCACACCGCGTGGGTCCTCAGCCAGGTGTTCGGGCAGGTTTCAAGGCTGTACATCGTGGCCTCTCCATAGTTCACAAAGGTCTTATGCAGCCTAGGGGGAAAGAACAAACAATGCATAATTTAAAACATTTTTGTTGAAGGTACAGTTAACTCCCAAAGTGAGTGATTTTTACGTATTCGTGTGTGAGCATGAAGTGTTCTGTCAATTTTCTAACAGTGATCTACTTTATACTTTAACAACTTTCAGGAGTTTGCCTTTTTTTCATTTTTTTGCAGTTATCCCTTTAACTTTAATATTTAACTGGATATAATTGGATTTATTCTTCTTGAGTAAAAGGTAGCTGTGCATTGATGTAGGTCTGTAAAGCAGAAAACGGGATATGGACAGAGAGAAGAGGAGGGAGGGGAAGAGGTGGCATGGATGTGGCCAGGCCAGTGATTCCCTCCTTCCCATTGCTGAGGGTGTCAGAACATTTGAGTTGTCCGTCCTGGACCAGACCCCTTGCAAAGGTGATACGCAGGATTCTGCCCAGCACCCCTATAGGATGTGCTGTCCAAGTTCCAGCCGATTCCTCTTCCCATGTCCATCTTCCTGAACTGTTTCAGGGGTGGGGCAGGCCCTGCTGCAGAAATATCTTTGGGTGGAGCAAGTGGGAACAGCAGCAGGTTGCCCAGATCCCAGAAGCACAGCATAAACTGCAGGACTGAGGGGAACAGGTAGGAGAAAGGAAGGGTTCCAGCCTTCTACGGAAGCCAGAGTTGAAATCTCAACATGCCCCTCACATAGGCAGACACGTGGAGCCAGTCCCTTGAGATCTCTGGGCCTCAGTTTTCTTCACATGGAGTCTGGATTTTGAGGGAGGATGCAGTGAGAGATGGATATGCTGGAACATGGCATTTTTCTTGCTGCTCACTGTGACAGGCATTTTTCAATACAAATGAAGCCACTCTGCATAGAACTGGCAAGGAGATGAATCTGAGAGTTGCAAATTCAAAAGCTATGGGATCAGACATATGGGATCAGGTATTAGTAATCTGGTGGGTGACGGGATGGGTATAAGACACAGTAGGGAGCAGTGGAGACTGTGGCAAACTGGAACACATGTCCCATTCTAAAAGGGATTGCTCAGGACTCGCCTCTAGAAGAACATTGAAAAAATGAAGGCTCAAGGCAGTCAGTTGTCTAATTGATTCAGAAGGTAGAGAATTTTTTTTGTTTTGTGAGTGTGAGATCTCCAGGTTTTAAATTTTGGCTAAAAAATAAAACTGTGGAAGTCCCCCAAAACATAACTGAAGGCCATAGCCAACTCTTAGGCCATCACTCTTTTGTTAGAAAAAAATAAAAGACACGTCATCAGAGAAAAAAACATCAGAGAAAGGCTTTCAGGAATGGCCTGATGTCAGAAGCTTATCTGGTGATATAAAAATCCCAGAAAGTTTGAGGGAAGAGAAGATTTGCAAAATGGTTAACAGTGGAGTCATGTAGGTCTTTGAATACTGGCTCTGCCACTTCCCAGCTATATGACCCTGGACAATGCATTTAAACCTCAGGTTATTCATCTGTAAAATGGAAACAAAAATAGTGCCTACCATAAAGGCTTACTGTGAGGAATAAACACAACTTGCAAGGTGCTTGGAATGGTAATCACAGAGTAATTGCACAATACATTTAACTGCGGAATGAGTAAATGCTCTTTTTTTTTTTTTTTTTGAAACAGTTTCGCTCTGTTGCCCAGGCTGGAGTGCAGTGGCTTGATCTTGGCTCACTGCAACCTCAGCCTCCTGGATTCAAGTGATTCTCCTGCCTTAGCCTCTTGAGTAGCTGAGACAACAGGCGTGTGCCACCATGCCCGGCTAATTTTTTGTATTTTTAGTAGAGACAGGGTTTCACTGTGTTAGCCAGGATGGTCTGGATCGCCTGACCTTGTGATCCGCCCATCATGGCCTCCCAAAGTGCTGGGATTATAGGCGTGAGCCACCACGCCAGCCCGAGTGAATGCTTTTAAAAGCGTTTTGTGAGCTGGAAAGTGCTCTGAGAGTTAGGTGTGACTGACATTATGCCAGGTACACCTATTTGGGTTATGATAATTTGGCTTTATGGGGAGTTTTATTTACTGTCCCTACTTTGACTGTTGAGGCCTTTCTTCACATTTACTAGGACCTATTGAGAGTAGCTGAGCGCTGTGGATCTCCACATTCCTTGTTTTTACGGCATTTGTCTTTTCTTTCTGAGATTGTTTTTGCATTAAAGTTTCAAATACATAAACATTGAGTGTTATATGTATGCTTTGACGATGACTGAAATCATAGTGAATGCTTCTTTTTAGTGAATATGCTTTTTACTTTTACTAACTTGTTCTGAAAGGAGATTGCATGGAATGAATTACCCTGACAAGGTATGGGTACTGGAGTGGGAGAAGGCTGGGGATGGGGAGGCTAAAAAGAAAAGAACACCTCTAAGTGTCTCAAATAATAGGATCATTTATAGAGTGCTTGTGTGTGTGTGTGTGTGTGTGTGTGTGTGTGTGTGTGTGTTTATCACTTTTGATGCTTTCAGGTGAGGAGATTTGAGCTCAGAGGGATGCCGGGATTTGACAGTCATCCAGCTTGTTAGCAGCAGTGCTGGATCTGCACCTAGAGTCTCTAACTGGGACTCTTTGTTGCTCTCTCCTCGCCTTCATAGAATCCAGAGTGGCAGGAAGGTGGCCTGGAGCAGTGGCCGAGTTAATTGGGTCAGTGGTCAAAAGAAACGCAACACACCCTCAGAGGAGCCCTAGTGCTTGGATGAGAGAGAAGCAGGCCTCTGACCTCTGACTGAGGTGGTGAGCACAGTTCAACAAGATGACCATGCAGTGCACGGTGAGGACCCCAATGGCCAGCAGGCTGACAGGACCGACCTGGAGGGAAGAGGAGATGGGGAAGTGAGCCACAAACAATAATTCCCATTCCCTGGCCCTCTCAGCCTGGGTGCTGGGGCCCCTTGCATAATAAAACTGTCTTTGAGGTGACAGACCCTGCCTGAATGTCCTTGTGCTCCCAGATGCTAGAGTTTGAATGCTCTTCTTAGCATCCCTGTAGAGTGGCTGCCCAACTTCTGCTAGAATACTTCCAGTGACAGAGAGCTCCTTACCTTCCCACATAGCCCATGCACTTTCTCATTTTCCTTGAGTTCTACCCATTTTGAGTCCCTCGTGGTAAATTTATTTCTTTTGACACACTCTAGCCCTCACTTCCTCCAAAAGGATTGAGGACCAAGGTGTTCTTATGACTTAGATCTCTTTCTCTAGTACAGAGTTTATCAACAGGTGCACTATTGACATTTTGGGGCAGATAATTATTTGTTGTCAGGAGCTGTCTTGTGTACTGTAGGATGTTTGGCAGCTTCCCCGAGCCTCTACCTACTAGGTGTCAGAGACTCTTCCCCCCAGATTATGGCAACCAAAAATGTCTGTAGACATTGTAAAGGTCTTTGGCTGGGGTAGCAGGGGCTGGCACAGAATGATCCCAAGTTGAGAATCACTGCCGTAGTGCGCCTAATTTGTCAAATTCCTTTTAAAGAGTGGGGCTGATTACTAATCATAATCTTCCAGATGTGATCAAAAGGGCATAAAGAGGAACTCTCTCACATCCTTTGTTCTGAATACTTGTGTCTATATAGATCTGACCTATCACAAAGCTACAAATGAGGGATCAAGAGCACCACCAGGCTCCACTGGAATGCAGACTTCATGCAGCAGAGACTCTCATGTCTTGTTTGCTTCTATATTCCCAGGGGCTACAAATGCACAGGGTAGGCACGTACTCAACAAATATTTCTCAAATGAATCATGGCCAGAGGTTCTGGTGGGAGATGAAAGGTAAAGAAATCATCTAATGACTCTGAGGAAGCAAACATCAAAGAATAAAAGCATTGTCTTAAAAAGCAAATTCCACTCTGGGAAAGATAGCTTGGCTAAAGATCATGTTTTTTGCAGAAGCTCTAGAACACAGGATTCCAAAGGGGAGAGTCCCATCTCTGGGTTGGAACCACTGAAGATCAGAAGTCATGTCAAAGGAAGAGAGGGTCTCACCTTCTTTAGACATGGGAGCCACTTACCAGGTCTGGAGATAAGATTCACTGCAACTAAATGGAAATTATATATTTGGTATCAATTCCGTTCAATAGATGTTAATGGAAAGTTGCTGTGCACCAGTCTCTACAGAGGCCACCATGGGGAGGTACAAAGGGAAATCAGACAGTTTTTGCCCACAGAGCTTTCAAGTAAGTGAGGAAGCTGAGTCTATTAAAAAATAAACACGTTGGCCAGGTGAGACGGCTCATGCCTGTCATCCCAGCACTTGGGAGGCCAAGATGGGCAGATCACCAGAGGTCAGGAGTTCAATATCAGTCTGGCCAACATGATGAAAACCTGTCTTTACAAAAAATACAAAAATTAGCTGGGCATGGTGGCCCACACCTGTAATCCCAGCTACTCAGGAGGCTGAGGCAGAAGGATCGCTTGAACCCAGGAGTTAGAGGTTGCAGTGAGCCAAGATTGAGCCACTGCACTCCAGCCTGGGCAACAGAGCAAGACTCCATTTCAATAAATAAGAAAATAAATAAATAAATAAATAAATAAATAAATAAAGTCTTATCTTCATAAGTGCTTTAAGAATCCCAGGTAAGGTAGATAAAAATGGTAGAAAAACACAAAGTGAGGACGGCATTAATGATCATAGGACAGAGCAAAGTTTTAGAGAGGAGGCAAATTTCAAAAGACAGAAACGAGGGGGCAGGAACAGCACAGGAAAAGAGACAGAGGCAGACTGGCGTGGGGAGAGAAGATTGGTGGGACTGATGGAAGCGTCTATCCTCATGTTTAAGGCACTTTCTTGTGCGCTATCATGTGGTTTGAAATGGAGTCACACATTCAAATGTCTGCAGGGATTGGGCTGTTAATGCAAATGAGTGAAATAGGCTGCATGTGATCCTAGGGAGTGGGGAGAATTGTGGCAAAGTGGGGTCAGATGAGCATGGTGAGTCTTTAAAAGTAATGGTGTGCCCCCTCCAGGGATGCTCAGGTTGGTCCAGGTTGGCCCCAGGGGATTGATGCCAATGGGCACATTTTCTATTGTAGAGGATATCCCTAAATTGCCCATTGATAACAGTGTGAAGGCCTTCAGGACCTATCACCCCCTTCCCCAAATGAACAAATCTAGTTCCCATCCCACAGATGCCTCTTACCAATAAGCCGGCATTCTTTATGGCCAGGGGAAGCCCCAGGAGCCCTGTGCCAATGTTGCATTTCAACAAGTGGATCAAAGTTTGCATCATCCTGTGGTGGGGAGAATAGAGAGACAGAGGATACCATCAGTGGAAGGGAAGCGTAGCAGAAGCTCAGACTCCTTCTGGCATCTCCTGAGTGCCTGATGGGAAGAGGGACAAAACCTGATGAGGTAGACTTGGAGACAGCTCTCAGTTCTAGGGGTCTGTCCTGGAACACCTGATCCGGGGATGGTGCTAGTTCAAGCGACTCAATAAATATTTGTTTAATATAATTTCCACTAGGCTCTAAAGGAAATAAAAATTGCTACTATTCTGAATAACACCCTAGTACTGGTTGGCTCATTAATTCATCCAGTGATTTCTTTCATGAATTATTCTCTTAAATAACATTTATTGTGATCTAATACAAGTCTATCAGTTAGATAGGCAATGGAAAAAATTAGTAATAGTTGCCTCAATCTACAGTGAGGCATTAGGTTATTTATTAACTTACTAGGAAAAAAATCTACTATATATGGAATATTTACTGGTTTTAGTTTACCCCTTCATCCATCTGTTCAACGGGTATTCATTGTGAACATAAATTGCACGTGCGCTCTCTCTCTCCCTCCCTCTCCATGAATTGCTATATAATATATCCACGTTAGGCACTGGGTAAACTTTAATAATTTAATAATAATTGTTACTGTGCATATAGAGTATTATGATGTTTCCAGCAGGGTGCTAGTGCCTAGGGTTCTAAATATTCTTCACACATGTGCTGGCAGCTCCTGCCCAGGCAGCTCCAATCCTGATGTGAATTGGGGAGGAAGTGTGGGAACAGGATCATGAGAACAGAATAAAAAATGAACTTAAATAAAAAGTACATGCACAAGCATTGAACCCAGAGGAGGAGCCCTTGATTCTGAGTTCTAGCTCTGCTGCTAACCTACTGTGTTTGGTTACTACTTTAGGAAGCCCTTAGCTGCTTAGATCCTGTTTCCCCGCCAAAAAAGGGAGAATAATTTTAGTCTTGTCTGTGTCCCAGGAAAGCTTTAAGTCTCAAAAGAGGTAACATGATGAATCCTGGAATCATGAAGTGCTTCACAGATGTGAGCATCATCATCATCATCATATCATTGTCTCATTATCATCATCATCATCATCATCATCATCACCACTGCCACCTTTGGTTTCACCTTCATGGTGCTCACCTGTTACAAAGGGCCTCCTTCAAGAGGAAGAATTGAGATAATAGGAAAAAGGCAAGTATGGGCTGGTTTAAGCAAGTAGAAGTGCCCTCTCCACTCACAACAAAAGGGTGCCTTGAAGACGCCATTGGGAGACACAGACTAAGTCTCAGGCTAGGACAGAGATGCTCCTGTTTTACACTTAAATTGTCTGCAGGTGGCCAGGAGAGCCAAAACCAATGCCTGAGTGAGTCCAGCAGAGACAGTGCTCACGTCTCCTTGTCTTATCCATTAGGGAATCATGGCAAGGGGCTTTGAAGTAGCTGTAGCAGGTCTTTGCTGTGTCAATGCTGACCTGAGAGTGGGTTGGGTTGACAGAACAGGTGGACTGTTGGGGACTTCAGTGACTTCAGTCTATTGATCTAACTTCTGTTAGGTCAGTCTATTTACCTAAGGATGGAGGGCACCCATTGTCCCTTTACTTCCAAGAGATAACTTTTATTCCTTGATAAATGTAATTTGTCAATTCTTTAGTAGTAATTTCTCCAAAAGATGTGGTCTCATTTCCCACCCTCTGCCCTCCTTTCCTTTGTCTCTCACTTCTTTCCCACAACAGCACCAATGCCTTGCTCCTACTCGAATCAGATCTTGCGGGAAAGGTGAGAAAGGTTTTGAAGAAACAACTGCGCCTTAGCAGACAGCATTACTCATCTGAGCCTTGAAGCATAAATAGATGTTGCGAGCTCCCCTGTGACTTGGCCAATTAGATTTATATTTTTCTTGAAAACTATGCAATTGCTATCATAAAAGGAAATTTCAAAAATCCCACCAACCACACATTATAATTAGCACTCCTCTGGGCATTTTTATTTGCTTCTAAATGCACAGAAATTTTACATAAGGAGAACTGTTATACACGCCGGATCATCAACTAATTTTCTGTGTAAATAAATGTGCTACACATTTTTCGTGTCCATAGATTTCCTCCATCACTTGTAATGACTGTATCATATTATACTGTATTTTATACCATATGTTAACCTTTCTCTTAATGTTTCCAAGGTTTCAATATTATTAAAACTGCATTTGCAAAATTATAAATAAGGAAATTATGGCAGGGAAAGGAATTAGACTTAACCGACTCCATCTTCCTTCTAATCTTTAAGCTGCCATTGTTTATTCCTAGGCATAGGCTGAACTAACTTCGGGAAGGAATTCAGTTGATGGTTTGACTCTTGATAACAGCCCTTTCCCAAAAGACCCCTTTCTTGCCTGGGGACCATTCTGCCTTTGCAGGACTAACAGACTAACAAATTAGTTGTAAGATTAGAAATTACAGTTTAGGGGTCATCTAGCCTTTGGCTCCAAGAGTCTGAACCTCCCCATATTGCTTCTGGGGATAACATCACTATCGTAAAACCTAAGATCAGTGCTTGAGATATTTTGCAGACCCTGCACTCTGATGGATCAGCTGAAACCACCCAGACTGGTAATCTGGCTCAACCAGTTCTGCCATCCCACCCGAGAACAGAAAACAGCAAGAAAAACTCACTTCGACCCCCTATCAATTTCCCTGTCTTGGTAAATCGTCTCTGTCTAGGAAGGGGGCAAGGTGAACCCATTGGGTGGTTACATTATAGCAAATGCTTTGGTAAAACATTATGCATACTGTGTTATTAGTTCATTAGAAAAAAATTCCTAGAAGTGGTATTATTGATCAAAGGATTTATTTATATTTAACTATACTTTAAAAACCTAGATTGTAATACAGTACAAAATGCAAAACACAATAATCAAAATCCTTATGAAATGAATATAAACTCCTTCTCTGTCTCTCCGCCTCCCAGTTTTCTTCCCCAGAGACACCACTGCTGTCAGTTTTGTGTGTGTGTGTGCACGAGTTGTGTACTTTCAGACAGCATTTGCCAAATAAATATTTGTATGTTTTACACAAATGACATGTTAGGATTTGACATACAACATTGCTATCTAGAAAGATACCAATTTAATTCTTCCCAAAAAGACAAGAGAGGGCATTTCCTGGTGTCCTTATCAACACTGGGGATTGCCATTGATAATCTCTTTGTGCCCACAGTTATTACTGGTCTGATTACCAGATAGCAGTCTGATTGGCAGTAAGTCCCAGAAGAATAGTTCTGTTGAGATCATGTCCTTTGCAGGGACATGGATGGAGCTGGAAGCCATTATACTCAGCAAACTAACACAGGAACAGAAAACCAAACACAGCATGTTCTCACTTGTAAATGGGAGCTGAACAATGAGAACACATGGACACAGGGAGGGGAACAAGAAACACACTGGGATTTTTTGGGGATGGGGGCAGGGGAAGGGAAAGCATCAGGATAAACAGCTAATGCATGTGGGGCTTGATACCTAGGTGATGGGTTGATAGGTGCAGCAAACCACCACGGCACACATTACCTATGTAACAAACCTGCACGTCCTGTACATGTATCCTGGAACTTAAAATTAAATTAAATTTTTTAAAAAGGAGAGAAGAGTTCCATGTGCCTGAGTTTGGGGCAGTAAAGGTGGAAACATGGAGTTAGCACCTTTTGTTTTCTGGGTGGATGGCATGGGGGGTTGGGGAGAAGAGGGAGAGAGAATAATGGCAGATGTGTGGGGAGAAGAAGAAGGCAGCCTGAGACTGTGGAAGAAAGAAAGGGAGGAAGGAAAGGGCAACCAGCCTGAGATAGGAAACTGTTCCTGGAGACAAGGAACACCCTCATGTTGAGGGTGGCTGCTCTAGCTGGGTTCTTTGTAAAAATTGAGAAACAGGGCTAGTAACCAGAGCCACAGGGACTGACTCCTTAGATTCTGAAGGTTTTATCTTTCATTTATGCATCTCCTGTTAATGAAATAAGAGTGTTAAGGAAACGGACGAAAGAAGACACAGTCCAGAGCTGCAAAAACAGTAGTGCTTGACCTCAGGCCTGGAAGGGCAGTGCGGCCACTTACGACAGTCCAACTTCCCCAGCAGGATGGGCATTCTCTGAAGTAGTGCTACTGCTGCTCTCTGAGGGTGACTGAGATCCGTGGTCCAAGGAGTTCAGCTCCTTGTTGTAGTTCCTTCCAAGCAATGACATCTTCAACGTGGTGGGTAGGTGGCAGAAGCTCAAGGTTAAGGTTCTGAATGAGCCTCTGATGGGTCTTTCTCCAGAGAAACCATGGCTGCAGACCTGAGATGCTGGCTCCTAATCCCAAGGATGCCTGCTGCTGGCTGAAGCCTGAAGTGTGTGAATCAGTGAAGCAGTGGTGGCAGGAGAAGCTGATGTTGATGATGCGTCACCTGGTTCTTGGGAGACTTAAGAAAGACCTATCTCAGGATGGTCCTCAGTTTCCCTCGCAATTGCTTGCCCACCCACTACGACTTGCCTGGGCTTTTGGTCTCTCCTAGTTTAGCCTTTGCTGGTATAGGGCAAAGTGAGCAGTGTGACTGGGAGGAAGAAGGCACCATTGGATTGGAGGTCCTGGGGCCTGGATGTGGGGCCAGGCTCGGTGCTTGTCTGTCTTTGGCAAGGAAGAAACCAGAGCTACCTCACAATGGGGGCTGCCCGGCCAATGAGCTGCTGCAGAATCCTGGGATGCAGGTGTGGCCCAACAGAGCATAATTCAGCTATCATGTTCCCTGGATGGGGTGAAGACTGGCTTGTAAGGCCCAGTTTAAATGCCACCTGCTCAGAATTTCTATACAGGAGGCATGTATGGCCTGCCAGTGATTTGGAAGGGAGTGCAAGTCATCTTTAAAAAAATGATTTGTTCAGAAAATATTTATTGAGCACCTGATATATGCTAGAAACTGTTCTCCATGCTGGGAATACATTAGGGTAGAAAACTTACTACAATCTCTGTTCTCATGGAATTTAAGGTCTGGAGGGCCTGGGGGAAACAGACAATAAACAAAACAAATATATCATGTATCTGTCAGTAAAAAATACTATAGGGAAAATGCAGGCAATGGTAATAGAAAGTGCCAGCTAGGGGGAGGGTGCGATTTTAGATTGGGTAATCAGAGAGGATCTCACTGAGAAAGTGACATTTGGGCAAAGGGCTGAACAAGGTGACCTACACAACTCATGTAGGTCTTGGGTAAGAAACTCCGAGCAGAGGGGCAATAAGCACAAAGGTCCTGAGGCAGGGGAGTGCCTGGGGTGTTTTAGGAATGGAAATGAGGACATATGGCTGTCTAGGAGTGCACAAAAGAGATCGGATTCTCCTGGTTTGTGCCTGTTGCCCTGGTATAATTAATAATGTTGCCTCCCTTCACTATAAGAAGTATCCTGCAGCTGAGTGAGGTGGCGCACACTTGTAGACCCAGCTACTCAGGAGGCTGAGATGGGAAGATTGATTTAGGCCGGCAAATGACTATAAAAATAAAATTAAATAGGCTGGGCATGGTGGCTCAGGCCTCTAATTCCAGCACTTTGGGAGGCCAAGGCAGGTGGATCACCTGAGATCAGGAGTTAGAGACCAGCCTGGCCAACATGGTGAAACTCCATCTCTACTAAAATACAAAAAATTAGCGATGCTTTGTGGCACATGCCTATAGTCCCAGCTACTTGGGAGGCTGAGGCAAGAGAATAGCTTGAACCCTGGAGATGGAGGTTGCAGTGAGCCAAGATTGCACCATTGTACTCCAGCCTGGGCAACAAGAGCGAAACGCCAACTCAAAAAAAAAAAAAAAAAAAAAAAGATATTTTGGAAGAGATATTTTGGTTTGGATGATAAATTACATGGTCACACTAGAGACGTGGTTAAAGAGGTCATGAAAGTGGGACGGAGTGAGTGGGCAGGATCTCGTAGGCTATGGTAACACCTGTGGATTTTATTTGAAGAGAGATGAGAAATCACGGAGGGTTCTGAGCAAAGAAGTGACATGACTTACATTTTGACAGGACATCTCTGGCCATTTTTTTCTTTTTTGCAAGCAGATTGAAGGGATGCAAGGGATATCAAATAGGAGGCTATAAAAATAATCCAGAAGGGTGTTGCAATGACCCAGATGTCAGTTTGTAGTGGCTTAAACCAGAGTGGTAGTGAAAGAGATGGTGAGAAATGACTGATTTCTGGATACTTTTAAAGATAAAATCAGGAGGACGTGCTGATGAACTTCAGGTGGGATGTAAGAGAGAAGAATCAAGGACGACTCCAGTATTTCTGACCTGAGTAATGGAAAGAATGGATTGGCATTAACAAAATCACATTGTGAAACTGTTTTTACAGAGTGAGCACCAGCACTGAACTTTGATTGTGTGTTTGTTTGGGATGACTGCACAGACTGTTTATGAAACTCACGGGGTCAAGGTCCTCCCCACACCACCTCTTAGTACTGCTGCAAAATTGGCACTGGGAGCTTCTCTCTTCCTCTGAATATCAAATGAAGTCTCTCTCTCCTCTGATGCCCAAAATACTTTTTCTCACGTTGCAAATAATTCTTCCTCCCCTATTGCAAAATTATTTTATTTTTATTTTTTGAGACAGGGTCTCACTCTGTCACCCAGGCTGAAGTGCAGTGGCATAATCATAACTCACTGCAACCTCCTCCTCTGAGGTTCAAGCGATCCTCTCACCTCAGCCTCCTGAGTAGTTGGGACTATGGGCATACACCACCATGCCCAGCTAATTTTTGTATTTGTTTTGTAGAGATGGGGTTTTGCCATGACATTTATTCATTGTTTTAATACTTACCTAATGCATGCCTATTCTATATAAAGTGCTGCAGATTTAACAATGAATAGGATGGACAGTGGTTCCAGAGTCTGCACTTTAGTAGGAAGACAGACAATAAACAAGTAAATAAACAAGACAGTGATCGATTATAATAAATGCTATGCTCATTTTAAAACAAAGCAAAGCAAAAATCACAACTACAAAAGAGAGATTGTGGAAATCACACACCTAGAGCGAGCAGCCTTGGTCATGCACACATGAGCACCGGCACACCTCCCACCACTGCTGCCAACAACTCAATTTGAGAATAAAGCTTTTGAAAAAAATGTGGTAAAAATGCACGTAACATAAAACTTGCAAATGGCATTTTAACTGATTTAAAAGTGTGCAGTTCACTAATGTGAACAAGGTGTCCACATTGTTGTGCATCCAATCCCCAGAACAGTTTGCATCTTGCAAAACTGAAACTCTGCACCCATTAAGAAACTACACCCTAGCTGGGCGAGGTGATGGGCACCTGTAATCCCAGCTACTCGGGAGGCTGAGGCAGGAGAATCACTTGAACCTGGGAGGCAGAGATTGCACCACTGCACTCCAGCCTGGGTGACAGAGTGAGACTCGGTCTCAAAAAAAAAAAAGCCATTCAAAGAAACTACACCCTATTCCCACCCCCACCTCCCTGCCCCTGACAACCACAGTTCCACTGCCTGCCTCTGTGAATCTGACTACTCCAGGTACTGCATCTGAGGAGAATCATAAGTGTTTGTCCTTTTTGGCTGGCTTCTGTTACTTAAGCACAGTGTCCTGAAGGTTTATCCATGTGGTAGTTTGTGTCAGAATTTCTGTCTTTTGAGGCTGAATAATATTTCATTGTATGGATATACCACATTTTGTTTGTTCATTCATCAGTTGATGGATATTTGGGATTGTTTTCACCTTTTGGCTATTGTTAGTAATGGTGTTATGAACATGGATATACAAGTATATCTTCAAAATGATAATACTAATGTTCCTGCTTAATATATTTTTGATATATTTTCACTTCAATAAGCATAAGAAGAAATAATTTTTAGTGGTTGGAGAGTGTCTTGTTTCTAAGGTTGGGTTTATTGACGTAAAATTCACATCCAGAAAAACTCACCCTTTTAAAGCATATAGTTCAATGAGTTTTGACAAATGTCTGTAGTCTTATAACAACACAATCTACATAAACTTTCCATCCCTCCAAAAAGTTCACTTGTGCCTGAGACTGGGTTCCAGGGCATGGGGGAAGCTCAGCTCCCCGATAGGATGTGTTCTTCCAGGTCCTTGGTCCCTCACTCACCCAAGAATGGGAGGGAGGACCCTGCCGGGTGCAGTGGGCTTGTTTAAGTAAATATTGGACCCCAAAGAGTTTTGCAGAAAGTGATTTATTTAGGCAGAGAGAGAGAAAAAAAAAAGAGAAAGAAATAGAGAGAGAGAGCAGCTTTCATGAGGTCGTGGAAGGGGATCCAGAAATGGAGTCTGGCCGGATGTGGGAGAAGGGGACTTTTAACCTGGGAGTAATTCCCGACCCATTCAAGTTTTCTGTCCTGTGAAAGGAGTTCCTTTAAACTTCCGCTAGAGTGATTGATCTTTGATTTTTTTTCCCCATGCACACAAAAGTCAAACAAAGACCTTTAAGCTCTGGGATGGAGACGTGAGTGGGGGTATGGCGCTGGGAAGTTCTTGCCTTTGAAACTATGCCCCCTTGTGGACCCGGGAAGAGCATACATGCCCATTTGTAGTGTGTCTTCTCCCACAACGTCCACCCTCTGGCAACCACTGTGTGTTCCATCCCTATACCACTCGGCCTTTTTCAAAATGTTATCATGTAATACGTAAGCTTTTACATCTGGGATCTTTCACTCAGCATGATGCTTTTGAGATCCCCCCACATTGCTGAGTGCGACAGTAGTTTCTTCCTTCTCACAGCTGAATAGTATTCCATTGCCTGATGTATCACAATGTGCTTATTCATTCACCTGTTGATGAACTTTTGGATTATTTGTAGTTTTGGGTGATTATGGATAAAGCCTCTAAAAACCTTTGTGTACAGGACCTTGTGTGATCAAATGTTTTATCTGGTAATAATTTAGGAGTGGGATTGCGTAGTCACATGGTGAATAACTACCAAACTGTTTTTCCAAAATTGCTGTACTATTTTGCATTCCTGCCAGCAATATTTGAAAGTTCCAGTCGCTTCCTTGCATAGTCTTTTCTTGTGCCTTATTTTGCTTAGTAAAACTCTTACTATTGGTTATGTAGGACATTTCCAGTTTTTTGTTTGTTTGTTTCATAGACAATACTGTGATGAGCAGTTACGTAAATATACCTTTGAGCATTTATGTGGTTATTGCCAGAATGAAGTCTTAGAATTGTTGGGTCAAATAATATTATTTTTAATTCTAATTCATATTGCCCTCCAGAAAAGTTGTGCCAAATACATAACCATTAATTTCTACACACTCTGCCAATGACAATTTTTATTCATCTTTAAAATGTTTAACAATATGATAAGTAAAAATGACATTAATTTTGAGTTCTTTGGTTACTACTGAGAATGAACATTTTTGAGTTAATTGAGTTCTTTGGTTACTACTGAGGACCTTACATAATTTGGGCATTCCTATTTGTTCTCTTGTAAATTGCCTCCTTATAATTTTGCATATTATTTTATTGGTTTGTTTGTAAAGGGAGGAGAGGTTATTAAGGAGCGTATATGCGTGTGTATTTGCATATGAGTATTTACCCCTTGTCTTCATATAGTCAGCAAATATTTATTACCCGTTGGAAATCATTATATATTTCTATCTATGCTTTTTTTAAATGAAAAATTTTATATATGTTTAAGAGTTAGACTTCTGAGTCTTTTTCATTTTGGTTTTTAGTTTCACATTGAACAGACTTTACTACTTCAAGATTATAAAATGTTTTCTTAAAGTATATCTTTTTAAAAAATAGGTATTTTTTTTTGTTTTTCAGTCTTTAATTCTTTTTTTTCTTTTTTTTTGATGGATAAACAGTCACATTTTTGTTTTTAATTCAGAATGCAAATGACAGATCCTACAGTATGCCAGAGGAAAAACATGTTTCAAAAGACACATTTATCAAACCAGAAGAATGAATTCTTCAAGTGTGTGTGATTTAGCAAATAGGAAAATTCCTTGAAGACAAAAGGGTAGCCATATAATAATGGCTTACTGGGC